>CM065591.1:22701763-22929263 GCA_033119425.1 Bufotes viridis
ATCCCCACACTGCCCCCACATAGTAATTCATCCCCACACTGCCCCCACAAAGTAATTTGTCCCCACACTGCCCCCACATAGTAATTTATCTCCACATTGCCCCCACATAGTAATTTATCCCCACACTGCTCCCACATAGTAATTTGTCCCCACACTGCCCCCACATAGTAATTTGTCCCCACACTGCCCCCACATAGTAATTTATCCCCACACTGCCCCCACATAATAATTTGTCCCCACACTGCCCCACACAGTAATTTGTCCCCACACTGCTCTCACATAGTAATTTATCTCCACATTGCCCCCACATAGTAATTTATCCCCACACTGCCCTCACATAGTAATTTATCCCCACACTGCTCCCACATAGTAATTTATCTCCACATTGCCCCCACATAGTAATTTATCCCCACACTGACCCCACATAGTAATTTATCCCCACACTGCCCCCACATAGTAATTTATCTCCACATTGCCCCCACATAGTAATTTATCCCCACACTGCTCCCACATAGTAATTTGTCCCCACACTGCCCCCACATAGTAATTTATCTCCACATTGCCCCCACATAGTAATTTATCCCCACACTGCCCCCACATAGTAATTTGTCCCCACACTGCCCCCACAAAGTAATTTGTCCCCACACTGCCCCCACATAGTAATTTGTCCCCACACTGCCCCCACATAGTAATTTGTCCCCACACTGCCCCCACATAGTAATTTGTCCCCACACTGCCCCCACATAGTAATTTGTCCCCACACTGCCCCCACATAGTAATTTGTCCCCACACTGCCCCCACATAGTAATTTATCCCACACTGCCCCACATAGTACTTTGTCCCCACACTGCCCCCACATAGTAATTTGTCCCCACACTGCCCCCACATAGTAATTTGTCCCCACACTGCCCCCACATAGTAATTTGTCCCCACACTGCCCCCACATAGTAATTTGTCCCCACACTGCCCCCACATAGTAATTTGTCCCCACACTGCCCCCACATAGTAATTTGTCCCCACACTGCCCCCACATAGTAATTTGTCCCCACACTGCCCCCACATAGTAATTTGTCCCCACACTGCCCCCACATAGTAATTTGTCCCCACACTGCCCCCACATAGTAATTTGTCCCCACACTGCCCCCACATAGTAATTTGTCCCCACACTGCCCCCACATAGTAATTTGTCCCCACACTGCCCCCACATAGTAATTTGTCCCCACACTGCCCCCACATAGTAATTTGTCCCCACACTGCCCCCACATAGTAATTTGTCCCCACACTGCCCCCACATAGTAATTTGTCCCCACACTGCCCCCACATAGTAATTTGTCCCCACACTGCCCCCACATAGTAATTTGTCCCCACACTGCCCCCACATAGTAATTTGTCCCCACACTGCCCCCACATAGTAATTTATCCCCACACTGCCCCACATAGTAATTTGTCCCCACACTGCCCCCACATAGTAATTTGTCCCCACACTGCCCCCACATAGTAATTTGTCCCCACACTGCCCCCACATAGTAATTCTATCCCCACACTGCCCCCACATAGTAATTTGTCCCCACACTGCCCCCACATAGTAATTTGTCCCCACACTGCCCCCACATAGTAATTCTATCCCCACACTGCCCCCACATAGTAATTTGTCCCCACACTGCCCCCACATAGTAATTTGTCCCCACACTGCCCCCACATAGTAATTTGTCCCCACACTGCCCCCACATAGTAATTTGTCCCCACACTGCCCCCACATAGTAATTTGTCCCCACACTGCCCCCACATAGTAATTTGTCCCCACACTGCCCCCACATAGTAATTTATCCCCACACTGCCCCCACATAGTAATTCTGTCCCCACACTGCCCCCACATAGTAATTTGTCCCCACACTGCCCCCACATAGTAATTTATCCCCACACTGCCCCCACATAGTAATTCTATCCCCACACTGCCCCCACATAGTAATTTGTCCCCACACTGCCCCCACATAGTAATTTGTCCCCACACTGCCCCCACATAGTAATTTATCCCCACACTGCCCCCACATAGTAATTTGTCCCCACACTGCCCCCACATAGTAATTTGTCCCCACACTGCCCCACATAGTAATTTGTCCCCACACTGCCCCCACATAGTAATTCTATCCCCACACTGCCCCCACATAGTAATTTATCCCCACACTGCCCCCACATAGTAATTTGTCCCCACACTGCCCCCACATAGTAATTTGTCCCCACACTGCCCCCACATAGTAATTTGTCCCCACACTGCCCCCACATAGTAATTTGTCCCCACACTGCCCCCACATAGTAATTTGTCCCCACACTGCCCCCACATAGTAATTTGTCCCCACACTGCTCCCACATAGTAATTTGTCCCCACACTGCTCCCACATAGTAATTTGTCCCCACACTGCCCCACATAGTAATTTGTCCCACACTGCTCCCACATAGTAATTTGTCCCCACACTGCCCCCACATAGTAATTTATCCCCACACTGCCCCCACATAGTAATTTGTCCCCACACTGCCCCCACATAGTAATTTGTCCCCACACTGCTCCCACATAGTAATTTGTCCCCACACTGCCCCCACATAGTAATTTATCCCCACACTGCCCCCACATAGTAATTTATCCCCACACTGCCCCCCACATAGTAATTTATCCCCACACTGCCCCCACATAGTAATTTGTCCCCACACTGCCCCCACATAGTAATTTGTCCCCACACTGCCCTCACATAGTAATTTATCTCCACACTGCCCCCACATAGTAATTTATCCCCACACTGCCCCCACATAGTAATTTGTCCCCACACTGCCCCCACATAGTAATTTGTCCCCACACTGCCCCCACATAGTAATTTGTCCCCACACTGCCCCCACATAGTAATTTGTCCCCACACTGCCCCCACATAGTAATTTGTCCCCACACTGCCCCCACATAGTAATTTGTCCCCACACTGCCCCCACATAGTAATTTGTCCCCACACTGCTCCCACATAGTAATTTGTCCCCACACTGCCCCCACATAGTAATTTGTCCCCACACTGCCCCCACATAGTAATTTGTCCCCACACTGCCCCCACATAGTAATTTGTCCCCACACTGCCCCCACATAGTAATTTGTCCCCACACTGCCCCACATAGTAATTTGTCCCCACACTGCCCCCACATAGTAATTTGTCCCCACACTGCCCCCACATAGTAATTTATCCCCACACTGCCCCCACATAGTAATTTGTCCCCACACTGCCCCACATAGTAATTTGTCCCCACACTGCCCCCACATAGTAATTTGTCCCCACACTGCCCCCACATAGTAATTTGTCCCCACACTGCCCCCACATAGTAATTTATCCCCACACTGCCCCCACATAGTAATTTGTCCCCACACTGCCCCCACATAGTAATTTGTCCCCACACTGCCCCACATAGTAATTTGTCCCCACACTGCCCCCACATAGTAATTTGTCCCCACACTGCCCCCACATAGTAATTTGTCCCCACACTGCCCCCACATAGTAATTTGTCCCCACACTGCCCCCACATAGTAATTTTTCCCCACACTGCCCCCACATAGTACTTTGTCCCCACACTGCCCCCACATAGTAATTTATCTCCACATTGCCCCCACAAAGTAATTTGTCCCCACACTGTCCCCTCATAGTAATTTTTCCCCACACTGCCCCCACATAGTAATTTGTCCCCACACTGCCCCCACATAGTAATTTGTCCCCACACTGCCCCCACATAGTAATTTGTCCCCACACTGCCCCCACATAGTAATTTGTCCCCACACTGCCCCCACATAGTACTTTGTCCCCACACTGCCCCCACATAGTAATTTGTCCCCACACTGCCCCCACATAGTAATTTGTCCCCACACTGCCCCCACATAGTAATTTGTCCCCACACTGCCCCCACATAGTAATTTATCCCCACACTGCCCCCACATAGTAATTTGTCCCCACACTGCCCCCACATAGTAATTTGTCCCCACACTGCCCCCACATAGTAATTTTGTCCCCACACTGCCCCCACATAGTAATTTGTCCCCACACTGCCCCCACATAGTAATTTATCCCCACACTGCCCCCACATAGTAATTTGTCCCCACACTGCCCCCACATAGTAATTTGTCCCCACACTGCCCCCACATAGTAATTTGTATCCCACACTGCCCCCACATAGTAATTTGTCCCCACACTGCCCCCACATAGTAATTTGTCCCCACACTGCCCCCACATAGTAATTTATCCCCACACTGCCCCCACATAGTAATTTATCCCCACACTGCCCCCACATAGTAATTCTGTCCCCACACTGCCCCCACATAGTAATTTATCTCCACATTGCCCCCACATAGTAATTTGTCCCCACACTGCCCCCACATAGTAATTTGTCCCCACACTGCCCCCACATAGTAATTTGTCCCCACACTGCCCCCACATAGTACTTTGTCCCCACACTGCCCCCACATAGTAATTTTTCCCCACACTGCCCCCACATAGTAATTTTTCCCCACACTGCCCCCACATAGTACTTTGTCCCCACACTGCCCCCACAAAGTAATTTGTCCCCACACTGCCCCCACAAAGTAATTTGTCCCCACACTGCCCCCACATAGTAATTTTTCCCCACACTGCCCCCACATAGTAATTTATCCCCACACTGCCCCCACATAGTAATTTGTCCCCACACTGCCCCCACATAGTAATTTGTCCCCACACTGCCCCCACATAGTAATTTTTCCCCACACTGCCCCCACATAGTAATTTGTCCCCACACTGCCCCCACATAGTAATTTGTCCCCACACTGCCCCCACATAGTAATTTGTCCCCACACTGCCCCCACATAGTAATTTGTCCCCACACTGCCCCCACACAGTAATTTGTCCCCACACTGCCCCCACATAGTAATTTGTCCCCACACTGCCCCCACATAGTAATTTGTCCCCACACTGCCCCTACATAGTAATTTGTCCCCACACTGCCCCCACATAGTAATTTGTCCCCACACTGCCCCCACATAGTAATTTGTCCCCACACTGCCCCCACATAGTAATTTGTCCCCACACTGCCCCCACATAGTAAGTCACTCCACACACAGTAGTTTCTCCCACACATTTCTGGGTCTGGCACTGGCAGCCCTGCAGCACATCTTGAATCCCCCCCCCCCATGGTACATTTCTCCCCCTACCGGACAACCCCCTCCATGATGGCACAGTGACAGACTGACAGCAGTGGCACTCACTCGAGCACCACACAAGCTCACTCACCGGTGATGAGCAACACTAGTAGATGCTCGCAGTAACAGTGTCTGAACTTGAATTCAGCTCAGCTCCAGACTCCCGCGCGCCACCCCCACGTGACTACTACTGAGGCACTTGACTGCAGCTCTGATCTGAATAGTGCTGCGTGCATGCGCCGCACGGGCCCGGCCGACACACGCCCGCCACCTGACAATTGCGAAAGTGGGGAAAAAAGGCAGCCGCTTGATCCGCCTAGCGCTGTCAACCCCGGAAAAAAAAAAAAGAAGGGCATTAAAGGGGCAAAGACAGAAAGGGGCAGGGGCTCAAGCCCCCTTTGAACCCTATGTGTGCACGTCCATGTATCTCATATCTATCTATCTAATATATATGTGTCTAATATCTATCTGTCTTATGTATCTATATATTATCTATCTATCTATCTATCTATCTATCTATCTATCTATCTCCTATCTATCATCTATCTATCTATCTATTATCTATCATCTATCTATCTATCTATCTATCTATCATCTATCTATCTATCTATCTATTATCTATCTTATCTATCTCCTATCTATCATCTATCTATCTATCTATTATCTATCTATCTATCTATCTATCTATCTATCTATCTATATATCTATTTATTTTCTATCTAATATCTATCAATCTATCTTATTTATCTATATATTATCTATCTATCTATCTATCTATCTAATATCTATCTATTTATATATCTCATATCTATCTCTCATATCTATTTATCTATCTATCTACAATCAGTTTTTCATGCGTTTTTCACTCGCGTGAAAAAAAAACCCCTGAAGAATAATAATCTCCCAGCATTCACCTGTGAAAAACACATTACATCCGGATGTCATCCGTTTTTCCCTGAAGCCCCATTCACTTCTATGGAACCAGAGCTGCATGAATAACGCAGAATATTGAACATGCTGCAATTTTTCCTGAACGCAGAACTGATGCGTGTGCACAGACCCATTGAAATGAACAGGTCAGGATTCAGTCCGGATTCTATGTGTTTGCTTCACAAATCACAACCTGACGGAAAATTTGCTCGTGTGAAAGAGGCCTTAAGCATGGAGGCCCATCCTGTTTGTGATGCCGCTTATGCAGCAAGCCTCCTGAGAAGACAGTGCAGAGGATGGGAGTAGTAGTGGCCCTGATAAGATGTTGTAGTGTGGTGTCACAGTGTCTTACCTCGGGCCGTCGTTCCCAGGGCTTTCATGTAGGGGAAAAAGGTGATGCTGAAAGGAACCAGACAGAGATTGTTGAAGAAACAGCTTCTTCTGAGATAATGGGGTATGGTGGCTGTCAACGCAGCAAAGAGCTCATAAGCTTGCTAGCTGACGCTGTCTCTCTCTCTGGATACCTTTCCCTATGGCTTTACTCTGACATCTGTGGAGGTAGGTGTCCACTGTATGATGCAGGTTTCTAGGCAGGGGCATAGCTATAGGATAAGCAGGAACCTAAGCTCGGAAGGGGCCCACCCAGTAGGAGGAATAAAAGATTTTGTCAGGGCCACCTCAACATTGTTATACAGTGACATTATAGACAGTGACAGTATATACAGTGACAAGACATTAAGTATATATGTGTAGGAAATAGACGGAACGGCTGCCGGGCCTGGTCTGAGAGAGCAATCTTGACTAACCACAGGACGGGGGTTGCACGAGAGGAGGGGTTGCGAAAAAGTTGCTGGGTGGGAGGGTGCCTTGTTCAAAAATTTGCTGTGGGGCCCAATCATTTCTAGTTACTCCACTGCTTTTAGGTATTTCTGTCTTGAGCTTTCGTGATGGTGTCTTAACGTGTTACCCACCACTTTGCAGTGGAGTCTTGATAACTTGGTAGCTTGCTCACTCTGCTGACTCTAATACACCATAGCTTGCAATTCATTTATGGCCTAGGACCCTGCAGTCTCACTGGGTTAATTACATCCTCCTAGGTGAGCTGCCTCGGTGGTCCACCGGGGGCAATAACATCCTCCTAGGTGAGCTGCCTCTGTGGTCCACCTGGCCTGGAGGAACGGGAGGTGGATCACATGCTCCCTCACCCCTCACCTACTACATTCTCACTACCTCTAACTAACTCTGCCCCACCTTTGGCAGGAAGTTCGAGCAGCCCACTCACTCCAAGAGGGGAGGAATCGAATAGTAAGTTCCATTCCTGTTGCCAAACATTGCCAACCATTCCCCATCCGCTGGTGAACATATTGTATTTCATAAAGTATGACATAACATGAATATGAGAGGTACTGACTCTTCTTAAGGAGAGAGGCTTAATCGGCATGAGGACGCTTATAGGCCATACATGCTCCTCTGGAATTCTTGTGCTGTGGTACTCTTACCATCTGGCTTGCTGCGCTGGTGGTAGCTTCCATGGCAGGATGTAGTCTTACTGGGATCTGGTGCTGATGGTGACATTGGCATTCCCAGAAACCCTGCCTTTAACAGGAGCGGCAGCAGAGGTGTGTTCTGCCAACCCTGGAATCAATGACCTCACCAAAGGCTGTCGCAGTGGCCCATAGCAGAGAGTCCCTTGGGTGGACTCCCGCAGGTTATAAGGTGCAGAGGGGCCCAGCTGGTCCTTGGACCAAAACTCCGGTCTTATGGTTGGTGGTGAAATGCCCATGGGAGCTCTCCATAGGCGTGTACTCCACATGGTCATCCTTGTAGAGGCTGTGGTGTTTTTGAGGGAGGTAGCTTCTTTTGACAGAGGGCCCCTTCCAACGAAAAGCTGCTCCTGGGTCTCATCTACTATGAAGCCGCTGCCAAACTCCATGGAAAACCCGCGGACGGTGCCGGCCCGCCACTCTAGCTTAGGGTCAGCGTAACGCATCACATGCAAAGGGATTGTTATGTCCCAGGATACCTCCACCAATGGAGCTGCTCCTGGTGGCGTAGCAGAAGCTCCAACTGTGCCCACCGCAGAGGCTGGTGCTGGGTGCAATGACATCACTGGGAGCTGTGGCTTCTCCCCGGCACGGCCGTATTCATAACTGGTGCCGCCCTAGGCACCAAGTCTGAACACTCCCTATCAGGGACAGGATGAGGAGAGTGGCCAGCACAAGTAGGAGTGGTCAACTCAAGTAGGTGGGGCTAACATACATGGATGGGACCAGCAATGTGAACCAGAACCAAATACCACAGTGTAGTACAAAATGCCTCCCCAGAAGCTGCCGCTCTGTGGAGGTCAGGGCCAGCTGCCATGTTCTTGCAACCGGCGCCTTCCCCTAGGGCTCTTAATAGATGTATGACGTGTGTCCCCGGTGTAGGAATGCCGAGTGGTATAGTGCGGCCTAAAATGTCCCTTTAAGTGTGTCACGGTGCTCCTACCTGGATATTGCTGGACCACAGGCTTTGGCTCCGAAGCAATAAATAGAGGAAATAATTGAGGGATTGAAGAAAGAATTGAGTGCAGACCTTATATAAATTGGAACAGCAGCTTTACTTGAATAAATGTTCATCCAAGACAATCTTCAAGCTTTATCTTGGTCCCAGCAGGCTTTAGCATTGCACTTGGCAGGCAAACTTGTCTCTGCTACACTTGTTTCTCTCTGGCTCTGCTCTGCGGAAGTAGAACTCGCTCACTTCTCCATAGAGGAGGTTTAGAATGGAATGGAAGTCTCCATTCTATGTAACTGTAGCTATGCCGTGTTTGCTGCCACCTGCTGGTGAACCAGGCACATTACATTCGAACATAACAGTTTCAAACATTAGAAATGCACAGTGTTTACGACCTGAACAAAATACATAAGTTTTGCTAGGCCACTAGAGATAGTAGCAGGGTGCAGTAGTGGTAATGCCACTCTGCGGCGTTACATTAGCAGGAAAAGAAAGATATATATGTGATATCTTAATAATGTGTATTGTTATGCATAACCCTTTGCTTATAGGAGGTTATCCAAGTGACATAATAGTATTTTGCAATGATGATTTTATGCATATTTTTGTTTGCGGCACATGTTTTATATTTTGCAGGTGACGGCGTAGAGATAGACAGCGTCCAGCAAGTCAAACGCCGAGGACGGCTTATCTTAAAGTAGAGGGGAATGCAGTGTCCCACTCTGTGATGGCCGTTGGGGCCTGTATAACTTTGGGCATATGCATTATACCATTTCAATGTATTTCTGTGTGAACTGTAATCCCTTATAACAGGCTGTTTTATTTGGGCATGTCATTACAAGCATTCACCCCTAGGTGGTGCTGGCATCCGATATATATATATCTTAGGGTGTGCCAAGGCAGAGGAGAAGGAAGGAAGTTAGTGAAGGAGTGAGGAGCAGAACCAGATAAGACCAGTATGTAGCTGCTAATTGTAGCCCCTTGGCCCTCGCCAAGCTAAGGGAGTAGGGAGAACATCCTTACAGCTACCTAGCACAGACCAGAGTGAATTCATGGATATCGAGAAAGTCTAGTGGAGATAGAAGCAGGATTAGCTTATGGACTCCACAGAACCAGTGACCGGGAGAGGCCTAAAAGCACCTGGACACAGTCGGACGACTATGCGCGTGGTTGTCCATTACCACATTACTTTATGGACATTGTGGACCAGAGTTTGTGAAAGCAACCAGTGAAAACAATGGAGCAGAGGATTCATTCCTGCTGTTAGGGAGACCGCCCTGTGGATTGCTAATTACAAGTGAGGCTACTTTCACACTCCCGTTTGGTGTGGATCCATCATGGATCTGCACAAACGCATCCGTTCAGATAATACAACCACATGCATCCGTTCAGAACGGATGCATTTTGTATTATCTTTAACATAGCCAAAACGGATCCGTCTTGAACACCATTGAAAGTCAATGGGGGTCGGATCCATTTTCTATTGTGCCATATTGTGTCAGTGAAAACTTTGACTCAGTTTCGTCAAGCGGACAGCAAAACGCTGTAGTCAACATTTTGGTGTCCGCCTCGAAAGCGGAATGGAGGCAGGACAGAGCCAAACTGATGCATGCTGAGCGGATCTTTATCCATTCAGAATGCATTGGGGCAAAACTGATCAGTTTTGGACCGCTTGTGAGCCCTGAAACGTCTCTCACAAGCGGACCCAAAAACGCCAGTGTGAAAGTAGCCTAAGAAGTTATTAAAACCAGTACCTGAGTGCCAGAGTGTGGACATAGTGTAGGCAGAAATAAGAAGGAATCTCTCCTACCTGCTGAAGGAAAATCTCATTGAACCTATTGCCAGGCCTGTTATAGGGATTACAGCTGAGCCAATATTTGGATTATTACTTTTGCTATATAGATGAACTGTACTGACTACTCGGAGACAATTCATCAAGTAAAAGTTCTGTTGTTTACAATCACTGACTCTTCTTCATACTTTCTACCACCTTTCTTTGCACCTTATGGTGCTGGCGTCACGAACACCAGGGACCCTGCCTCCACGGCACCTAAAACCCAGACCACCAAGGGCACCTCAACCACCATCTGGCGGGAGTCCCTGGACAACAGAGTGTGCCCCGAAGGAACTAGTGCTGTCCTTCCATTCACTGCACACCAGCCCAGGGAGGGCTACAGAACTGTGAGTAAACAACTACTACCCCCATCGGCCCACCAACACTCACAGAATGCGGCCCGGTTGCTGCATTCTGTCCTCCACCTCTAGTTATTTCTAAGTAAGATATGGAGAAGGGGGCCGAGGAGGTGAGATACAGGCGACAGCACAGAGCCAGCCCTACTGTCAGCATGCTGCCAGGTCATACAGGAGAATAGAGCACCACATACCTCTTACATTCAGTGATGTCTCCTCTGATGTAGACGTTCTCTTTCCTCATCCTCTCCATTCAGCACAGAGCCAGGACACATTCTTTCAGCCACATCTTCTCTCTTCAGAGTTTACCATACAGACACTTTAGTTTCCTCACTCTTCCATCATCCTCCCCACTTTCTTAGCACAAACTCACCATCCTGCTGCTACCCCCAATACTGCGCCCACTGTGCTCCCCAATGCCCCCAAATACTATATTGCTGAAAAAAGTGCCCCAATAGTAATAATGCCCCCTAAAATTCCTTCATTAATAATAACTCCTATCTAGTGCCCCAGAAGTAATAATGCCCCTACAGTACCCCCAACAATAATAATGTCCCTTATAGTGCCCCCCAGTGATAATAATGTCCCCTAAAATGCCCTCAGTAATAATAATAATAATACCCCCTCTATTGTGCTCCCAGTAATAATGGCCTGTATAGTTCCCCAAGTAATCATGTCCCCTAAAATGCCCCTAGTAATAAAAATGCCCCATGGGGAGTATTATATATACAATATAATGTACGCCGTGATCCAGCCGGACCACGCGGAGTGAGGTGTGCTCTGGTGTACTGAAGTGGTGGTACAATCTCTCCGGGTTGTTAGCAACCCAAGATTGTCCACAGTGGGACCCCGGCCGGGAATTCCCTCATCCAGGTATTGCACCTTTAAGGATTTATATTTTGCCTAAATGCCGCTAAATACGGCAGGATCTCCTAACCCAACACAGAGAACCGAAGCCACTTGGAATCAACACCAAATTTGGGGTCTGTGTACCTGGGATCTCGGCTGAGGGGCACCTCAACTAGACTCCCTTGAACTCCCACGTGGCTATTTGTAAGTCCAGAGCCGGGATGTGGATCCACTTGCTGTCACAGTAAAGCTTTAACTGCTGCAGCGGCACCAAAAATTGTAGGGAGGGACCTGAGCTCAGGATTTAAGTACCATTCAAAGTGCGCACTAACCGAGTGTAAAATGCTTCAGGCTGAGATCTCCAGTGCAAGCCTGAATGGCAGCTTGGTTCTCTTGATGGACGATCCAACGCTGGCCTCAGGGCAGGCAGGCCTCTGATCCACTCCGCTCCTGATTGTAAATGAAGACTACAGATCCTCTGTAGCAGGCGGCAGATCGTCAACAATCGGCCCTTCAATCCCTGGCTGATCACAGGACACCTCAGCTAAACAATTTAGCAGACACGTCTGAATCCCTTGCTCTCCAATTGCCGACTCTCTGTCCTCCTGCCAATTCCTTTTTCCAGCCCCTCTAGCTTCTTCGAGGAAGTTAGGGCATGGCAACAAAATAACAAAATGCACAAAATAAATAAGAAACTACTTTTAACATTAAATTTCAATAAGAAAGCAAATCCTGTGCAGCTATAAGATTACTTTTCTTTTTATATTAATTATCAACATCTCGCTCCATTAGTTCTAAGGGGGCTGCCCGACTAAGGGCCTCTAGTGGCCAGTCACACAAACTGCATGTTATATCACTTATAGCTTCTTCAATATAGTCACAGATGTATTCAGTTGGAGTATCATATGTCTCATCTTGGGGGCCCCAGGCGGTGACCCCCTCACAGGCGTATGTGTGGCTGGGCAGGAGGTAATTGAGACAAAAAAACGTAACTTTTAATTGAATATCAGCCTAAAAATGCTAATCATAGGCACAGTATACAAATTCGAGTGTGCACACCAAATAAAATGTGCCACAGACCCACAAACAATGCATCTAAGTGCATAAAGCGTGTGTACCTTGGTGTGGATACATACGTGTCTAATTGTCTATGCAATTCTGGAGCCAAAACTAACAAAAATCTGCTGGTAATAAACTGAATTAGTCATACTGGTTTGTAGACGTTGCTTAAAGTCCTCCAGTTGCAGAATACGTAGATAAAAAATGTGTGGTAATGGGGCCAGGACAGATGTCACTTGCCCTACTACGCCCTGCCAGGATTATTGCACCCTAATAGCCTCCTAAATACAGAGTCATCGCCCTTACAAGGGAAGCCTCATCTGGCCCCGGACGTCCCTACCAAAGGGTAATGGATTGTGTCACTAAATATCACAAAATTACCCCGATGCCTTTGATCCATTTATTATTTCCCAGACATCAGGGGACAAAGCTCTACTGGTGTATATAAGGCCAATTAGGGGTTAAATCCCAGTAAAACACCTAGAGGGGAGGACAAGATGATAGTCCACCAGTAGATACCAAGAGGAAAGGACAGAGTAGGACTAGATAGCGTATATGGTGCTTAATGTTACAGGAGATACCAGATCTATGTCTCCTAATTGCAGTTAACACGCATTGTGGTCTAGCTGCTTAATAGTGGGCCCATATGGCGGCCTCACTGCTGCAGTTAAAGGTGGTATTTGTCAGCAGCGCGGGAAACCCCCCCACCCTCCACATCCCCAGACATGCATTGGAGGGTGGGAGAAAACGGTTTATAAGAAAAAAGGCTGTCAGGTGTCAATCCTTGCTGGGCTTTGCCCTAGGCAGGTGCCCTTATGTGCCTAGTGGAAGGTATGGCCCTGCTCCCCAGCAGTCTCAATCTCTCTCACCATGAGGAGTTCTTCAGGTTCATCGCTCCATATCATCATGGCTCTTGGATGGGGCGGAACCATCTTTTCCCACTTTGGAGGCAAGAGAGCAGCACAGGTGACACAGTTCTAATGCAGTTTCGGACTGGTTAGGAGCAATCAAGTCATTTTAATGGGGTTTTAAACATCAATTCGGGCCACGTCCTAGTAAGGGATAGAGGCTCTTGACGCCATTTTTGCAGCGAGCCCCCTGAGGAGCCGTTGCAGAGGATGGGAGTGGTAGTGGCCCTTATAAGATGTTGTAGTGTGGTGTCACAGTGTCCTACCTCGGGCTGATGCTCCCTGGGGTTTGATGCAGTAGAAAAAGGTGGTGATGGAAAGAAGCAGAGATTTTTGAACAAAGAACATATATCTATCTATCTATCTATCTATCTATCTATCTATCTATCTGTGCTGCTTTTCTGCTTTTTTACATATTGGGATATAGCCAAGTCGCCTTTTGCCGTGCGCCTCTTACATTTACTTTTTTTTCCAGTGCTGTCAATTTTTGTATCTATCTATCTTTCTATTTATCTATGTGGATGGACTGGGTACTTAAAGTGGTAACTACGCTGGTAGCACAATAAAGTCTCTTTAGGGTCCACACACTAATTCGGCCACTTCCTTGTTAGGCACGGAGGCTCAGTCCTGTTTGTAAAGCCAAAAATGTTGTAGTGAGCCTTTGAGGAACCAGCTTCCTGTAACCCTTCCCTTGGTAGGAAGCAGGAATAGCCCACTTCTGCCCAAAAGGAGGGAAAATGGAATGGTAAGTTCCATTCTATCTAAAGGTACTCTCTGCCAGATACACTGCCACCTGCTGGACAACCAGGCACATTATGTGTAATAACAGTTGCATAACAATATTTGTAAGGCACAGTATCAGAGGACCTGGAATTAAATACACAGATGACATCCTTTGCTAGCCATTAGAGACAGTAGCTAGGTGTAAGAATGGTAGTGTTCCCTGTGGGGTAATACAGCAATACCATATAAGATGCAAAAAATCAGCACTTGGGGAGGTATATCTATGACAATTAGTAGTCGGGACTCTGCCCATTCTGTATAGTCGCACCAGGGTGAGGTACCAATTGTGTAGTAAACATAGTTAAAACTATTATTAGCTGACGGGGATACCAACAAAGGAGTGGAGAGTGCAGGCCGGTAAGTAAGGTCTGGAATAGCTCTAGGCCACATAACCTCTGCCGGTATGGGTATGGTGAGAATCGTAGACTGTGTCAGGTACAGCTGATATGAGGCCCCTAGGGCCTTGCTTTGTAAGAATGCCGATCAAGGCATAAGAGGAGATATACGAAGAGGGAGCCGGAAATTGGGCATTGAGAGCATACTGAAGTTAAAGATACCTATAAAAGGCTGCACGAGGGAGATCGCATCCATCTTGAAATTGTTGAAAGGATAGAGGTGTATTATGTAGATAGAGATGCCGTACGCAGAACTCGGAGTCTCGCAGCAAGTCAACCTGGTCTAGTCCTCTGTAGAGATGTTCGGTCCGCCCCCTATACATCATCATTGAGCAAACTTTGACCCTGTACCTCACAGTCAGCAGACACATTCCAGCCAATCAGCAGCATACCGTCCCTCTCAGACCCTCCCACCTCCTATCAAAAAGCAAGGACAGCATCCATCTTAGATTCATTCTGAAGCTGCAGTGTTACTTAGAGCAGGGAGAGTGCTGCTGCTGCTGAATTAAAGGGGTTCTTCACTTTGTTACAACTGATAATCTATCCTCAGGATAGATCATCAGCATCTGATCAGCCGGGGTCTGACACCCGGGACCCCCGCCGATCAGCTGTTTGAGAAGGCAGCAGCGCTGCAGGAGCGCCGCGGCCTTCTCACTGTTTACCGCTGCTAGCGCCCCGTCCAGTGATGTCACGATTTATATCATAATGAACCACTGAGGAAGGGGTAAGTTTGTAACCCCGAAACGCGTTTGGTGTTTCACCCCCCCAGCAACTCTGCCAAGGAACAACGAACAGTGAAGAGGTCTGAGGAAAGCATATCAATTATCTGCAGAAGCACCCGCAGAAGCACAAGCTCAGTAAAGCACGGCTTCACAGTGCAGACATTTCCACGTGCAGCAGCTACCGTGTGCGCGGACTCTGTTTAACCGAACGGCTCCCGATACCGGAGTGGAGATAACTACATTTTACACTACGCAGAGAGACCCTGGTAAACCTCGAGACCCTGGTAAGACTGTTCTTATTTGTTACACCATAGCGATCGCCTTCATTGATTTTAGGCGGGACGCCGCTATCACAAGTGTCAGAGTGGGGCGCCATTCAAGACACATTATCAAATTGACTGCTACTGGCAACAAGTTTTTATTTCTCAACAAAAGACTATCCTCAACAGCTGTTTTTTTGGATAATCACCCCAGACCCTTTTATTGCATAATATTGAGGCTCACTATTTTTCATGAAATAATTAGGCATACCATTGTTATTTTATCATTATTATTTAACTTGGGTTCTGTCTACAAACCATTGTATAACTTATTCTTTGATATAATAAATATTTACATATACATTCCTTCTATATGCTCCTTGATAATAGAGAGTGCCACATTTTTTTCTTCCATTTATCCAAGATTTGTATCAAGTGGTGTGGGCAGGGCTAAGCTCCATTCAGTGAACGGAGCTTAGCCTCGCCCACGCCATTTGATACAAGTCGTGACGTCTCTGGGACGGGCTCTAGCAGCGGTAAACAGTGAGAAGGCCGCAGCACTCCTGTAGCGCCGCTGCCTTCTCAAACAGCTGATCGGCGGGGGTCCCGGGTGTCAGACCCCGGCCGATCAGATGCTGATGATCTATCCAGAGGATAAATCATCACTCAGTTGTAACAAAGTGAAGAACCCCTTTAATAGGGAAAGCGTTAGCTAGGCCAGTGTTCTGTGTTCACTCCAGTCCTCAAAGACTCATCTGCTGTAAGGACAGCCTCATATCGGGTGGCACAGTACCTTGCAGATAAAAAAGTCATTTAATTTTTACCCTTTAATATAATTGCAGTTGCCTGCCAGTGTGTGTCAGGCCCACTGACTGTACTGTGCCCACTGCCAGTGCCCACCACTCATATAGGGTGGCACAGCACATTGACGGCGCACGCGCAGTGCCCCAAATTGGAAGGAGGAGGACCGACCAACCATCTTTTTCCATCTCCCGGTTCCTAAAATTTATTCCATACACCGGCACCTGATAGGGGACATACCAGAGATTAAACTGGTAAGAACAGATTTTTTTAATTTAAAAAAAAAAGAGGATAGCCTCTGCGGAGCTGGGTATTTTTTGGTCGCGTTACTGAACGCTCATGCACAATGGCTGTAGGCTCATGCGTCCTTTTGCGGAGGTGACAAACCCGGGCAGTCAAACCCAAGGCAACATCATCGACCTCATACCATATGCGTTTTTTCTGGAGCGTGCCCTGCGAAGAGTGCTGGATCAGGCCGTAGATGAGCATGAAGAGGAAGAGTTGTGGTCACCAACACCACCAGAAACAGCCTTGTCGTCGTCGATTGCTGGACCTGCGGCAACGCAGAGAGAGGAGTCTGAAGAAGAGGAGTCAGAGGAGGAAGGTGGCTTTGAGGAGGTAGAAGACCAACCACAGCAGGCATCCCAGGGGGCTTGTTGTCACCTTTCGGGGACCCTTGGTGTTGTACGTGGCTGGGTGGAGGAAGAAACGTTGAATGACATCACCGGGACGTGGCTAGCATGGTATCCAACCTTGTGCAAATGGGGAGTTTGTGGTTGTGCAAATGGACTGTTTGCGGTTGTTTGCGGTGCGTTAAACGGGGAGTTTGGTCTGTCAATGTCTGTGAAGCGGGCGTAACCCTTACACTACCTGATCGATACAACATCATACCTGATCGTATACACACACTGGATGTTTTAGAGCACGTAATTCCAAACAATTTAGGAATGTTAGGTGATTTATGCCCTTTATGGATTAAAACCCGACTCTGCGTCAACTACGTAATTTTCCATGGGAGTTTTGCCATGGATCCCCCTCCGGCATGCCACAGTCCAGGTGTTAGTCCCCTTAAAACAACTTTTCCATCACTATTGTGGCCAGAAAAAGTCCCTGTGGGTTTTAAAAGTCGCCTGTCTATTGAAGTCTATGGCGATTCGCCCGTTTGCGAACATTTGCGGAAATTCTCGTTCGCCAATGGAAAATTTTATATTCGCGACATCTCTAGTCCTCTATTGTTCCAAAGCGTGGCTGTAAAGCCAGAAAACCTTTTCCTTAGGGCCCACACATGTAGTGAAATTATGTAACTGCAATAGAGAACTAGTAATGACAGTGGGACATTCGAGAACCTCCCACAAGGAACTGCTCCCCCAGCTCATATCTTAAATGGCACTCACTGTTCGGCAGGGGTGTGTCAGTGACCCACGGACAGATATAGCTACGCTGCCCTGCCACTTAATAAACCGGGAAATTGGGTAAAGCCATACCCCCTAAATCATTAGATTATTCAGACTAAGTTTAGGCCTACCTTTACCCCAAATAAACGGGGATATAAGGGCGTCCATCACGCGAAAGAACCTTTGTGGTACAATGACATCTACGTGTTTGACAGTGTACATGAATTTTATCTTATCCCCTTAGTGACCAGCCAGTTTTGGGTCTTACTGACAAAGCATTTTTCTTCCATTTTTCATCATCGCCTTCCAAGAGCTAGAACTTTGTTATTTTTCCGACTATGTAGCTGTATGAGGACTTGTTTTTTTACAGGACAAGATGTAGTTTTTAATGGTGTCATTCTGGAGTACACAGACATAACTTTCTCATTGTTCAGTATAATTAACATAATATCTTTATTCTCTGGGACAGTAAGATTACAGCGATACCAAATATACAGTATATATATATATTTTTACATTTTACTACTTTTGTGCAATAAAACCCAATTTTTTTAAAACTGACACCACCTATATTAGATATACTAAAGCACAATGTACACACAAATATACAAGGTATTCCATAATATATCTTTATTAGAATATTATTAATGACATAGTAAAAAACATGTAAAATGTAAAAGAAAAAACATGTAAAAGAGTGTGCCACAAGGGGTCAGATGTAGATATACATAAGACAAATCAAGCAAGGGATAGGTGCATAACAATAATCTACCTGCCATATGGCTCACCCTCCCAAAAAAAGAAAAAGTACTTGCTCCAGAACATGTAAAATACAGACCCGGTGGACGGCACCTCCGAAACTCCCCGACACCTGTTACGCGTCAGTTTCCTCAAAAGGAAGAAAATCTTTTTGCATCTCCACTTTCCAAGAACCATAACTTTTTTCTTTTTCTATCTATGGAATTGTGTGTGGGCTTGATTTTTGCATGACGACTTGCAGTTTTCATTGATATCATTTTGCGGTAAATGCCGCTTTTTGATCACTTGTTATTACCTTTTTTTCGTGGGTGACTCAGGATAAATTAGCAATTCTGCCATTTTATTATGGCATTCACCTTAGAGGGATAATTTAAATGATATTTGTGGTCGGATCGGCTATCCGAAAGGTGTACCTAACCTATCTAACCCTATCTACAACAGTCAGTTATGCCATAACTGCTGCGGTAGGGCAGCCTAAAGGGGCCACCCTAATATGAAGTGACTGTAAGATGGTGTGGGTGGGTGGGTGAAATCAGCTGAATCGACGTCAGCCTGGGCCCACAGGTGCCTATAAATAGCCTAGTAACCAGCCAGCCTGGGCCCACAGGTGCATATAACTAGCCTTGTAATCAGCCTCCCCTCCCACAAATACAGCAAAGGTCTTTGCTTAATACTTAATAAAAGCGTATTTATTTTTTATTAGATTTTTTTTTATTTAATAATGTTTTTTTACCACCTAATAGTCCCACAAGGGGACTATAACAGGCAATATTTTTATTGCTTTTATAATACAAAGCACTATCCCTATAGAGCATTGCATTTTAATGTCAGTGCTATTCTGACATTGACCAGCAGTCTGTGCCAGAGAGGCACAGCCTGCTGCAAAACACTCAAGGCTGGCTTAGGGCCTATACCAGGTCGAAACCAGCTGGCTTAGGGCCTATACCAGGTCCCGGCCAGCATTTAAACACATCAACACCCCGAGATCGCATTTGCGGGGTTCCAATGGGAGACAGAAGGAGTCTGCGCCCTGCAAGCGAAATGGGTTAGGCAAATATATCTTTATTTTATATCTTTCAGGAAGAAACAACATCTAGTCAAGAATTTGTCGAGGTCGACACATGTTTCACTATGAGGGTATGCAGTGTCCCACTAGGATATGTGGGTACTGCAAAATTATTATAAAGCTGTCATGTGGTATTGCATGCCATTTTGTCATTGAATTACCTGTTGTATCCCTGTTCACAGGCTGGTTAGGTGCAGTATATATATTCACCAGTAGATGGGAATAGCACCACTTAGTATATATATACCTTAAGTCAGACCTAGTCAGTGGGGAGGGACTTGTTCTAGTCCAGGCATGCTCAACCTGCGGCCCTCCAGCTGTTGTAAAACTACAACTCCCACAATACCCTGCTGTAGGCTGATAGCTGTAGGCTGTTAAGGCATGCTGGGAGTTGTAGTTTTAAAACAGCTGGAGGGCCGCAGGCTGAGCATGCCTGTTCTAGTCCAAGTTCAGGGAGAGTAAGTGGAGAGTGAAGTGAGGAGAAGCAAGATACAGAATTTACAAAGGGTAACAGCCAATTATCAAGGCTTCATGGACCTTTGTGCATTAGGTGAAGGATTTAGCAACCTCTGGTAACCTTACCAAGTTTGTACTGGAAGAAGAGGGATTAGGAAATAGAACCTCCAACCAGTAAGGATACTACATACCAACATCCTGAGTCAGGATCAAATACAGCCTGTCTACAGCGGATCTGCAGAGTTCCTCTTTATGTTTAAAGACTGTGTTTCATCTGGATGTACATGCGACCAAAGGAACCTATGCTTAGTTAAAGTTGTGAGTTGGATTCAACAATTGCCTCCTTCAATATTCATCTCTACTACTACTACTCTCACTATCTGGCACCGTCAAGGTGATGGCGTCATGACCAGGTGCCCAGCCGCCAAAGCACACCTAAAAACCCTGTCAACATCAAGGGCACCTCGAACCACAATCTGGTGTGTGTCCCCTGTAACCAGAGTGTGCCCTGGAGAATCCAGTGCTGTTCTCCCACATAAACCTGTGCAGGTCTACCCAGGGACTACTAAAACTGTGAGTAACTAAAAATTTTTATTGTTGACGCCCTCGGCCTACCCATTGCTCACACCACCTTGACCTAACGGAGACATTGCCCTGTTGGTCTGGCCCACTGCATCAGTGTCCATGATTTCATACATTAAAATCGCTTGGCCACAAAATACGCTGTAGAGCCGGCATATACGAGGCGCGCACAAGCCAGGCGCGCCAAAATCTGAGCGTCCTCCTCCTCCTAGTGCGCATGCTTCGCCATCACATGTGTCCACTCGTACCCAGCGCCATCTTAAATGAGGGCAAACTAATGGCCAAATAGACAGATATGCCTAATTCAGGGAGAACATTAGTCTCCAGTTAAATTAGCGGACTACACAAATTGTATGGGGTCACCATTTCCATTCCTATGAGTGTACGCCGCAGCGCCCCTAAACAGGTGGGGTACAGCGTGCACACTATAATGGATGAGTAGAACTATATATTTAACCCCTCACGAGCATTAGTCCTAATGTGGATTACTCAGTTGTGTTCACCCCAACCATAATTGATTATGTTCAGCCGCTGTATGTCCCATGCTTTCCATCTTCTGTGACAATTATCTACAAAATAATGATCATAACAAATTAATCATTAATAATTTTTATTATTTATACCAGCATGTACAATATATTAAATTCACTTATTATAATAGCTGGAATGACAGGGTCGTGGAGTGGGACACCCTAGCTCATCATCCCCCCCCCCCCGTCACTCTAAAATCCACCTCAACTCACTTTTCTTTAACAGAGATAATCTATCTCCACCTCTTTTTGGTATTTAGATGTGGTTTTTGGAGGGTTTGTCCAATAATCCCGATCTCACCATAAAACCAGCTGACAAGGGGGGTGGAATCGTGGTGATGGACACCTCCAAATACACACAAAAAATTCATAGACAGTTGAATGAACCAGGTACTTATGAACAATTGATTGGTGATCCTAGATTTGGTATTCCTAGAAAGATTGAAGAATTGCTGAAAAAAGCTGAGGAGAGTAATATTATAGATAAACAGCTCAAGGAATTTTTGACTATAACATCCCCAGTGACTCCTGTGATATATGCACTGCCCAAGATCCATAAGAGGCTGGAGGACCCTTCAGGGCATCCAATTAGTTCTGGCCTAATTCTATTTTTTCTATTATTACTATTTTTTGGGAAAAAGTGCTGAGAGAGTATGCTATTGGGGCGAGGTCATAAGTCAGAGACACTGAAGACTTTATAACTAAATTGAAAGCTGTACGTATTCCTAAGGGGGCGATATTGGCCTCATTTGACATTGTATCACTGTATACCTCCATCAGCCATGCAAGAGGCTTATTAGCTGTAGAAAGAGTACTGGAGAATTCTGTCTATTCAAACGACACGAAAAAAAATTATCCTGGATCTTTTGGAAATGTCTTTAACTGGCAATAACTTTTCATTTCAAGGCGAGCTTTTATTGCAGAAGGCGGGCGTGGCAATGGGTTCTAATGCCACGCCCACTTATGCAAATATTTATGTACGTTCACTCGAGGTTTTTGTCCATGTATCTCCGCACTACAGTCAAGTTCTGTCGTGGTGGAGATACATAGATGACATTTTCCTCATTTGGACTGGATCTATGGAGACATTCATGGAATTTCATCAGTATTTGAATTCCATTGATGATCAGATCCGATTTACAGTGATGGCATCTAGAGAAAGAGTCCAATTTTTAGATATTCAGGTAAACATCGATCAGGATACAGATCTTAACATTAAGAAAATGGACAGGAACACATTGCTACACTATACCAGTGGCCATCCAAGAAAAATGGTGAATTCTTTATCATACAGTCAGATGTTAAGGGCGAGGAGAATAGGAGAATAGTGGGTGTAGAAGATCATGCAGATCAAGCATTACAAAATATGGAAAATTATTTTATGGCTAGAGATTACCCTAGGAACTGAGTGCATAGACAGGCACTGAGGGCCAAATCAATACCGAGGGAGGAACTCTTGAAAACAATATGTCTGTGAAGGTTCTCATTTATCCAGGTCATGGTATATCTGTAAAGAATAAATCAAGGCAACTGGACTTGCTGTAGATTTCTTTAAAACGTTTCACTTGTTCTTCCAACGAGCTTTCTCAATTCTGAGTGACTTGTACAAGAATTCTCTGGGAATAAATATGTAACTGAATCAACAACTGGTAATTAGGTCATTATACCCAGCAAGGGGTCAGAGGTGTTGATTCCATAGTCTTAATTGGAGTCAGTAGGTGATAATGACCTCCCAGAAAAAGGCTGATTGGAATAAACGAGGTGTGAAGGAGGCTATCTACGTAAAAATGGAGAAGCCAAGCTTGAATAGAGGCGGGGGGTTAGACATCTATTGTCTGCCACTTACAATGCTGTCTTAACACCTTTTTCTGGGAGGTCATTTACAGATTCAGTTACATATTTATTCCCAGAGAATTCTTGTACAAGTCACTCAGAATTGAGAAAGCTCGTTGGAAGAACGAGTGAAACGTTTTCAAGAAATCTACAGCAAGTCCAGTTGCCTTGATTTATTCTTTACAGATATCTTGAAACCAAAGGTTAAACAAAAAAAAGGATAGGATACCATTAGTATCCATATAGAATGAATGAAGTCCCTCCATTGAACGCATAGTAAGGAAACATTGGGGTATCTTGAAGAACAGTTATCCATCAATAGCTGCTTTCAGAGATCCCCCAATGATGGTGTACAAGAGATCCCGCAGCATTAGGGACAGAGTAGTAGGTTCTGCAGTACCTGAAAGCGGAGGCATGAGACAGACATTTCTTAGACCAATGTGTACAGGCCGTTTTCCCTGTTTAGGAGGTGTAAATTGCAAGCTAATGAGTAAGGGCTCTATTTTTATACATCCTATAACAAATGAGAGGTTTGATATTAAACATTATCTTATGTGTGATTAATCTTGGGTGATTTATGTACTATGGTGCCCTTGTAAAATGTTGTATGTAGAAGAGACCACTTGTGATATGAAAACCAGATTGAACAACCATATACAGACCATTAGAAACAATAGAAGGGATTTACCAGTGTCAAAACATTTTGTCGAAAAAACCATAAGGAAAGGGAATGTTCATGATTCTGGACCACATCAAAATACCAAAAAGAGGTGGAGATAGATTATCTCTGATTAGAGAAAAGTGAGTTGAGGTGGATTTTCCGCCTGGACTCTCTAAAACCAAAAGGTCCAAGATTTTAGAGTGACGGGGTGGATGATGAGCTAGGGCGTCCCACTCCACGACCCTGTCTTTTACACATTCCAGCTATTATAATAAGTGAATTTAATATACTGTACATGCTGGTATAAATATTACTGTATAAATAATTGTAATTATTCATGAATCATTTGTTATGATCATTATTTTGTAGATAATTGTCACAGAAGATGGAAAGCACGGGACATACAGCGGCTGAACATAATCAATTATGGTTGGGGTGAACGCAACTGAGTAATCCATATTAGGACTGATGTCCGTGAGGGGTTAAATATATCGTTGTACTCATCCATTAGAGTGTGCATGCTGTACCCCACCTGTTTAGGGGGCGCTGCGGCGTACTCTCATAGGAATGGAGATGGTGACCCCGGTACGATGTTCTCCCTGAATTACGCATATCTGTCTATTTGCCCATTAGTTTGCCCCCATGGCCTGGGTACGAGCGGACACATGTGATGGCGGCACATGTGCGCTAGGAGGAGAGGACACTCTGATTTTGGCACACCTGATTTGTGCGCGCCTCATATGTACTCGCTCTACAGCACTTGGTGGAGTGTTCAGCTCATGCTATGCTCATGTTTGTCTATATGTATTTTGTGGCCAAGCGATTTTAATGTAGATGGCACTTCATGTTATTATATGAAACACGGATCACACGTAATAATGCACAATTAAGTAGTTATGATATGAAATCATGGACACTGATACACTACGATATTTAATCATACTATAATGAAGGTTTGGCTGACATGGAGTTGAAGCCTGGTCTGAACTGTGTGCAAGACAATACTGGGATTGAAAATCAGGTTTAGGGGTGTGCACTTTTAAAAATGTATTGATTGCTGATTAATGAATTATGTGATGTATAAATTGTTGCACTTTTGCACTTTGTAATTCACTTGGCTTGAGAAAGGTTCTGTGAGAGAAACGAAACGTCGCTGCTGTGACATGTGTGAATAAAGGACACATTTTTTCACGTTTTACAGAGGAGTGCCGTGGATTTCTTCAGTATATATATATATATATATATATATAATATATATTTACTACAGAGGAC
The DNA here is from genome assembly GCA_033119425.1 of Bufotes viridis. Classification (NCBI taxonomy): domain Eukaryota; kingdom Metazoa; phylum Chordata; class Amphibia; order Anura; family Bufonidae; genus Bufotes; species Bufotes viridis. The sequence continues at coordinate 22,726,904 of CM065591.1, forward strand.
AGTATACTGCATATATACTACATAGGACAGTATACTGCATATATACTACATAGGACAGTATACTGCTACAGAGGGATCTGGATAGATTGGAGGCTTGGGCAGAGAAGCGGCAGATGAGGTTTAACACCGACAAATGTAAGGTTATCCACATGGGAAGGAATAATGCAAGTCACCCGTACATACTAAATGGTAGAACACTGGATAACACTGACATGGAAAAGGACCTAGGAATTTTTGTGAACAGCAAACTAAGCTGTAGAAACCAGTGTCCGGCAGCTGCTGCCAAGGCCAATAAGATAATGGGTTGCATCAAAAGGGGCATAGACGCCCGTGATGAGAACATAGTCCTGCCACTTTACTAATCACTAGTCAGACCACACATGGAGGACTGTGTATAGTTCTGGGCTCCTGTGAACAAGGCAGACATAGCAGAGCTGGAGAGGGTTCAGAGGAGGGCAACTAAAGTAATAACTGGAATGGGGCAACTACAGTACCCTGAAAGGTTATCAAAATTAGGGTTATTCACTTTAGAAAAAAGACGACTGAGGGGAGATCTAATAACTATGTATAAATATATCAGGGGTCAGTACAGAGATCTCTCCCATCATCTATTTATCCCCAGGACTGTGACTGTGACGAGGGGACATCCTCTGCGTCTGGAGGAAAGAAGGTTTCTACACAAACATTGAAAAGGATTCTTCACGGTAAGAGCAGTGAGACTATGGAACTCTCTGCTTGAGGAGGTGGTGATGGTGAGTTCACTAAAAGAGTTCAAGAGGGGCCTGGATGTATTTATGTAGTTTAATAATGTTATAGTTATAGGTAGATTTCTGATAATTTCGTTGATCCAGAGAGTTGTTCTGATGCCTGATTGGAGTCGGGAAGGAATTTTTTCCCCTAAAATGAGCAAAATTGGCTTCTACCTCATGGGGTTCTTTGCATCAACTCTGGATCAACTTGCAGAATAACAGGCTGAACTAGATGGACAGATGTCTTTTTTCAACCTTATAAATTGTTACTATGTTATTATGTTTAAACTATGTATTATCTACTGAGTGACACATCTCACACACACCATTTTCCTACAGTACTCAAGATAGAAAGAGAAAAAGAGACAAGAAGGTTCCGAATCTGCATGGCTGAGCATTGGAGTCAGTAAGGTATCCTGGCATATAAGATATTTAGACTTTACTGCAGTGAGGGGAATACTGTTCACCCTGCACACTTGGGCATAACTTGGTCATTTGCATCTTAAAAAACCTGTACGCCTCAGTTGGGAATTATAGGCACTATTGCAGAATTGCCAGCCATAGATTCTACAGGAAAAGACTTGAGAAAGGAGGAAGTAGTGCAATAATTTCCATCCATACAAAGCCATCTGGGGAGATTCACACTGTATACTGCGGGAACTGTGTTTTGCTAGAAATCCCATTCTGCACTTCAGTAAAGAGAGACATTTAGGGCTTATGCACACGACCATAATAAATCTGGATCCGCTAAAAATACGGAAGACGTCCGTGTGCATTTCATAGTTTGCGGAACTAAACAGCTGGCCCCTGATAGAACCTTGTTCCTAATGCGGACACTAATAGGACATGTTCTATTTTTTTTGCAGAACGGACATACGGAAATGGAATGCGTATGGAGTAACGGACCCATTGAAATGAACAGTCCACAAAAAATAACAGAAGGGACATGGAAAGCCTTGCACCCATACAAATACTCAACATCACAGGAACCCCGACTACCATCAGGCAGGAGCACCAGAATCAGGTGCACTGTCTTGGCCCATGTTGTGGTCCAAACACTACCATTCAAGTCTATGGGTCCATCAAAACAGCTAAGCACTAGCACTATAATGGGGCCCATTTTGATATTTCATACGGGTGCCCCCTTTCTTCTATGTGCACTACCAATCGGAGACTCTGAGGAAGTATATAATGAAAACAAATAATGAAAAATTGTGTCTACATTTCCAATTGCAATTTTATTTCTTTACTTAAGTGCCTGGCTGTAATAAATTTAGAAAGAGGGAAAGTCTTTTACAAGATGAAATCTGATCAAGGCAGAGAAAGTTCTCTGATTTTTACATCTATGCAGATATTAAACATGATGATGATTGTGTCTTCCACTGGCAGTGACCGGGTAGTTCATCAGAATCCAATTACAAGATGCATTCTAGAGGGGAAAAAACACATAAAATTAGGACACAAGATATCTGAGACATTTTATAATCTCCACCTCCGATCCGCCTGTGTGCAGCTACTTTTGGGTACGTTGGTTCTGCCCCCTAGGAACATCCTATAAAAATGGTACGGCTCTTGTCTATCGGCTTTGTCTGGTAATGCCTCACATCCGCATTGAAGTGAATGGTGCTGAACTGCAGTACCAGACCCAACCAGTCGATAACAGTGGCGCTGTTTATGTTCTAATCATATAGAACCAATTTGTCCCAGATCACACCCTCTGCATTGTAAAGAATGAAATCTGCAAAAACAATTGACATCCTGCGGATTTCAAAATCCACACCGTAGGTCAATTTCCGCTCCCGTATATTGAGCTGGTACTGTATTGTGGATTTTATGAATTAAAATCTGCGCCTAATACGCACCATGTGCATGTGTCCTTAAGGGGCTGCAGCTATCTACAGGACGGGGGTCTCCTGATTACGCTTTGCCTGGTGACTAGAGATGAGCAAATCGATTCTAAAATTTGGAAATTCAACACGAATTTTTCAAAAAGTTTTGATTCAACTGAACTTTTATGCCACTCAATTTGAGAGAATCAAGGCAAGAAAGAGAGAGATAAAGACTTTTCTAGGCAATTAAAGCCCCTTCTGAATAAATCCCACCTCATTCGAATCCGACTGCCGAATCGGACCTGAAGAAATTTGTTTCTTTCTACTGGTGACGTAGCCCCCATGACTAGAAAGATGGTGGTCCTATCTATTCACTTCTATGGGAGAGCGAAAAACAGCCAAGCAAATATATTCAACTCTTTTTGGGACTCCCATAAAAATAAACGGAGAGAGGGCCACCTCTCCGTTCACAGTGTCACCAGGGGACCCCATTCTAGAGATAGGTATAAGGAATATATCAGGAGGGAATACCATACATGCTAATTTTTATGGTCCTTTCCATTGAAAAAAAATTGAGTTTTTCAAATCTTACCATCATCTGGGCGAGCGTAGAAGCACCAGATGGCATTTGGGTTGGAGCTATCAAAGCAGCATCCCTTGTTGAAGCATTCGGCGGATGTGATGCCGGGTTCTCCACAATTTACTCTTGCGACTGGTTGTACGTCACACTGATTTTCAGCTGAAAAATGATAAAAATGTCAGGTATCCATAATGTACTGGAAGCTCAATGTCAGGCTGCAGCTGTAAAGGATGCAGGCAATCTAGTTACAGTAATTGAATGACACGAACAGTGAAATTTTTGTGTTTCACTAATGGAATACCCTAAAAAAAACATTATATATACCGAATCCGGAGAGTGGGATAATGACAAACTGATCATGGCCACCCTTATGACCATGAATGAGCGCCATATTTGTGTTGGCCCCTAATTTTACTAAATATGCAGCAATACCTTCGCCTTGACGTCATTACGCCCTTTATATTAGAATCAAGAGTATCTTCCTTCTGGATATAAGTGGGTGTCAGCTTTTTTTGAGGGGGACAGAAGGTAGCAAGGGCTTTGTTATAGTGAGGGGGTAGGTGGAGGGGAGATGCCAAACCAGCAAACAGGGCCCAAGGTGGCAGGAGTTCCTTGGGGGAAGGCTTATATGGGGGAGTTGCAGGGGGCGAGGAGGACATAAATGGGCAATAGCTCTTTAGGGAAGGGGAGCATTAAACACACAGAAGGTAGAAGGGGCTCATTGGGGGCAGTCCAGGTCATGGGGGACTCGGGATGGAAGGAGCTGTGTGGAGGGGGACAGGGGGTAGTCACAAGGTAACAGGAGCTCAGTGGTGGGCTCATGGTGTCAAGTAAATTTCTGCAAAGGGAGGTCAGGGGGTTGGCACAAGGGAATCTGTAGGGTGAAAGGGGGGACGCTTGCTACAAATGTACATAAGTGTTACACTATGGCATACTTAGCCACATTGTAGTTGGTAAATTTAGGCATGTAAACCCCGCCCATAGAATGCCAAACCTGAAAGGGAATGCCCACTTATGGGTGTGGTTTGCATAAGCCCCACCTAATTTCAGCTTGGGACTGTATTTGAAAATTAAGGATGGTCACTGCAAATTCAGGACTGTTGGAAACCATGCTATGGGGTCTTTTTAGGGACTGTTGTCAACTATGTTATGGGGTCTTTCTTTTAGCCATTGCATATACTAAAGTGAAAAGCCCCTCAACTGCATCGCAAAATCTCTACCAAGGGTGCACCCACCATGAGCCACTTCCATTCCTGGGGTCTTCCTATGTGGCACCCCTGAGGACTGTTCCTATACTGCACTACCCTATGAGCTGAATTCTGAAAGATCGTTTGTCAGACTCCATTCTGTTTAACCTTTGAATATACAAAACTTTATTTATACCGTGCTAAGGCAAACAGGCCGCGGCAAGAAGTTCATTGATTAATTCTGTTTCTTCAACATTGTTTACATCTCCAATTAAACAAATTCGAGGGAATTACATACTCGCATGTGCCCTGACTTATCTCATACTGTCCATGGGTTTAAATAAACAATTGTCATTTTAGCTTTAGGTCATGACTAATGGCTTACTTTACATAAAATAACCTAAAAGTAGGCTGCCAACAAGAGGGGCCTGTCATCATTAGGGGAATCTTATAGAAACCCCTGCAGTAAGGGCGAAACTGTAAACTCGAAAGTGAAGATATAGGAAAAGCTCTTTGTTGCTCATAGCAACCAATCACAGAGCAGCTGCCATTTTGTATTCTGCTCTGGGAAAATGAAAGCTGAGCTGTGATTAGTCGCCATTGGAGAAAAAGACAGATTTACCTTTTGACTATTTTAAAAAATCCGCCATTTAATGTCTTAAAGGCGGCAGGAATTTGGCTTGTCCCTCTTCTCCTTGGAGGCATGGTTTACTTTAACACTGTATAAGAGGCATTTAAAAGGGTATACAGATCTATAACGTTATAGGATACAGCATAAGCAGTGGTGTACCTTCCACGGAGGTAGGCCACACCACTGCTATGGTGCCCAGGAGGAAGGTGGAAGGGGATGGGGGAGGCACTGAACTCTTTCTTCTGTTCCCAACATGCAAAACACTGCATTTTCTTGCAGCTACCATTAAGGGGAGTTCAGTGCAAAGAGATTTTACAGCTTCCTTTGCAGTCAATGGTAACTGTATACATTCCTAAACAATGAGCTCCCCCTAGTGGTGGCAGCAGGCAGCCAGTTAAAAATATACTGTGGTAAAGGAAGCAGGAGATGTATTAATGTATGTATACCAGTTGTCTAGTGAGATATACAGTGTTCAGAAGGAGCGTCATATTTATGAAGCACCAGTTCAATTTTTTCCAACACGGGGTGATGCAGATGGCAACTTTTTTCATTAAAATAAATTGTACATTTATCAGAAATCTGGACCTTTGCATTCTGCATTGCCTAGGAGCGTACTTGGAAAAGGGGGTGGGGGTGCGATGCCAAGATTTTCTATGGGGTCCCATTAAATCTATGTATGTCCTTGCCCATAAGATTATAACTAGTGGAGGTCTAACATTTGGTTCTCCTGGAAAAGGATGCACACTAGTCCCTTCTGCTTGTTCCCCACACATCAGCACTCCCATCATCACATTCTAGGACTGTGGAACCCTATACAAAGAATGGCTACTCATGGTAAAATTTTGAAGGAGCAAAAACGTGCCACCGCTCCTTCATCCTGAGGATAGGTGGGGGTCTCTGAATCAGAAAACACCTTTAATGGGGCAGTCTGATACCCACAAACTCTTTTTTACTCGAAGCCGGACCAGATGGCCCAGATCAGGGTTCAGGAGTTGTTAGTACCAAGGGAGGCTGCATTTCCTCCTGTTTGTGTAATATCCAAGCCAACCATTCAAATGAATGGTGGATCATGTAATCCATGGAGACCCTCGATCTACAATATCCGTATGTCCTAACAGGGCAAAGGAAAAGGGGTTGTCAAGATGAAACAGCCGCTGTAAACAGGTCATTTAGTGGCTACAGTCAGAGAATACATCGTAAGTATGTGCCAGGTAAATGGGAACCTGTGGTTCTAATCAAAAAATTTTTTATATTTTAGGTTTTCAGAATGAATAGTAAATGTTAATGGACCTGGACACTCAAAAGTATTATAAATATGTATATTTTTATCCTTTGGTTAAAGGACTTTCATCTTAGACTATAAGTTGTGTCCTAGTTCAGATATTAGGCTGAAAAGATTGTTTTTAGCTCAAAAAGTTGTCAGTAAAGTGACATCTAGTCTAGATCTACTTCATTTGGAAATACCCCAATTAAAAGATTCTTAAAGGTGGTCTTACTACTTTCAAAAATTGACACATAGAACTGAAGTGTGCCCCTAAGACATTCTTCTTCATGTTTTTTGAAAGGAGCTTGAAAGTCGTCCTCATCCCTTTGTCCCAACTCCTTCTCTTGTCTTCCCCCTTTTTCTTTAATGTCTTTGTAAGTTAAAAAACAGTGATCAGCTATGATCTCTGTGTGTCCCTGGCAGAAACTGTTCAGTTTGCCCACAGAGCCCCCACAGGGGAAAAGAAGAATTGCACTTTATCCACTGAAATCGATGGGCTGATAATGTAATGCACCAATATGACAGGTCCTTCCGGGTGAGAGATGCTCTTAGTAGCTGCTCTTAATTTTCATACCGTACATGATGACCCTTGGTGATCCCCCCCTTATTTAAGCCAAAATTCCCGGATATGCATAATGTACTCTTTTCAACAAATCTAGAGAACCCCTTTAAAGCTGGTTGAATTTAATAAGTTACTTACTTAGTGCAGCCTGTCCATGTGCGGTGCTGAAGGACCCAACAATGAGGGCGATGGCAAATAAACAAAACACCTTGCAGTTCATGGCTGGTCTCGTCACTTGGTCTTGCCTGTGGAAGATTTGATTTAAATGTAGGACGGATGAGTCTCCGGGGGTTTACTTTATATTCCTAGTTGTTATTTGCTATCTCTTATCACATCGTGCCTATTAAGGCGAGTCCCTCTAAATACTGGGAAACACAATGGCTTCCTGTAGTCGGTCTTTGCTTTGGCACGTTACGGGTCCAGTGAGTCACCGATCTACATCTTATCTGGAGTCAAAAGTTGCCAATTTCAATATTATATTGGGTGGGAAATTCGAAGCAGCCCAAAATGTTTTGCAAGACCTATATGACACAGACATGGAATTCTATATATCTTTGTGGAGTCAATTTCTAGTGATGCAGATGGAGCATGGTTTATTCTCTCAGATGGTTCTTCTTAATATCAAATAATTGAACAAGCAACTTTTTCCAAACCCTGTTGGGTTTTGTAGACCTACAAATATTGGTGTCTTAAAGGGTTCTCCAGTAAAATAATGTTTTCTGTTGGAAATTGTTATGTACTGTAAGTCCGATTCTTAGCCACAGAAGACCATGTTAACATGACCACCATAACTGTCCACCACACATTCCATCTTTAGCGCTTGCCACAGATGCCTCCCTTAATTGTCTGCTCCATAAACCTCCGTAAGTTCTTGCCATAGGGGACCACCATAATTACCACCAATTCCTCCATATGTGCTTGTCATAGATACCCCCTTACTACAAATTCCCCCAAAAGCTCTTCAAGGTTGTGACCATATCTGACATGACCATTTATTACCAGATCCTGACAGTATAATAGGCAGGGGATAATACAATCCCCTTTGAAGGGCAACTTTATAATATATGCATATCTAAGCACATTTGAATCTCAAATTGATTGACCTTTAAGCCCTGCCGTTCTTCCGAGAACACCCCAAAAATACCAGAAAGCCCCATTATAATACACAGCCTTCCTTTGGAGTTATACATTGGGAAATACTCCTGACTTATACTTGAAAGCTATTCCAAAATGTCTTGGGAGACTTGGAAAAAATTCAAAATTACACTAATCGCTGAGGCCTATATTTATTTTGGGGCCTATATTTAGGGGGGGGCATATATTTATTTAGAGAGTCAGGCATCTATATTTACTTAGGGGGTCTTGTCTACATTACTTGAGGGGTCTGCTGTATATATTTTATTTATTTTTGGGCATATGATGAATGGGGTCATATGTACAATTAGTGATTGAAATTCGGTAAGTTGGAGAGTGTTCTATATAAATGGGTGGGGTGTGTAGAGTATGACACTATCCTGCATCTTCCTGATGTCCTTGCTGAGAAGCTGGCAAGTATATGTATTCTTGAAACACCTTTATCACATCATGATCACTCACCTTTTCAGTCAGGGACAGGCGTACCACTATACAAGCAAAAAATATAACCAGTCATAACACCATACAGTGACTATATAGTGGTCAGATACAAGTACCACTAATAGTTTTCACTGTGTCTACTAACAGACATGTCAGGAGGGTCACAGCCCGATTATAGATCCAGTGACTTGCAGGTGACAACTTGTCTGGTTGCAGATATTCTCTTTCCTTTTCTTTTCCATTTGGCCCAGACCACCATGACAACTTCTCCTGATGAGAGCAGAGTTTCCTTGCCAAGACATCAGTGACCCCTGCATTTCTGCATTCATCACCAGACCCTAAAATAATTTCAGATCCCATACCAGACTTATTTACTTACCCTCCTTACTCCCCGGCTCCTCTTTAGTTTCAGGCACTGCTTCTCACTGGATCCTAATACAGTCAATATCAGAATGTTGTGAGTGCCTATGGCTCTTGATGTTGAAATTTCACCCTAGCAGCAGCTGTTTTTTCTCATCTATGAATATGTTTCCTACAGGATCTGACACAGGGAGTGGGGTACTGTTTTGGCCTTTAATTTTGGTGCGCCTTATATCTCTAAGTGCCACTCCCCACTCTGCCTATGTCCTTTGCCATATAATAGCATTGTGCCCCTACTAGCACCAATTAGCAAAATACAATAAAACAACATTTTTATTTTCATTAATCCATAAAATTGGGGACACGAAAGGAGGAAAACTCTGCAGAGGAATGATTGGCAAGAAACCACTACCCATTGACTGACCCACAGGGCATATTACCAGTCTGGGGCCTGTGCTAATCGTAGACAACATGAAAACACTTCTCATGTTTTAATTAACCCCTTAATGACCAGGCCTGAAAAGGCCTTCATGACCAGACACTGCTGTATTTTGTGATTCAGTCCACAAGTTTAACAGTTTTTAACTTTTTTACTTACTAGACCGCCAAAATAATTTTTAGGATGTTTTTTATGTGACACATTATTAATATGATTTTAGTGATTTTTTTTTCTTTTCTTAGTTTAATTTGGGGAAAGTTTAAATAAATCATTCCTATATAGCTATATGCAAACTGATACCAAAATAAATTATTGAATTTATTGGGATTTGATATATAATGTGTACAGTTAACACGGTCAATATTTGGTCAGTAATTAATCAGTATTTGTAAGGCAAAAACAGGAGTGGGTCCAAAACAGAGGTAATGTGATAGAAATATTTGCATGTCTTCTGTGTTTTGGACCCACTCCTGCTTTTGGCTTCCGAATCATGATGAAATTCTGATGCAAAATAGGGACCATGTGATATTCTGTAGGCCTTACAGCTGCTCGAAAGACAGGATCGTTGAGTTTTCCATTTTTCAGTTCTTCTAACAGATCTAAGGGTAAAATAAATGATGATGTCGACAAGGCCAAACAGGGACACTAGTAGGGAGGGGGGCAACTGCATTAGGAGTCAACACAGTGGCCCAGTTAAAGTATGGGGAGGGGGGGCAACAGTTAGAGGAGTCATCATAATTGGCCCAGTTACAGAGTGGTGCGGGTGGCAACAGCGTTAGGAGTCAACAGAGTGGTCCAGTCACAGAGCAGGGAGGTGGGGTGCAGTAGCATTGGCAGTAACAGCACAAGATGGCAGCAGAGGCAGCAGGTGTGCGGCATCAGGCGGGTGGCAGCATCAGAATAGTGGCTAAAGCGTGTGGCAAGTAGTAATGAGCCATATTTGACAGAACATTACTGCCAGAATGATCTAGTCTGATGCCTCAGGCACCGGTGTGTGGAATTCCTGGCTGATCCACGCCTGATTACATCTTTATAAAGGTTAATCTCTGAACATTTTGTGTTAAAAGGTGAGTTCTCTTTGGGTCAACTATGCCTCCCATTGCACTAAACGCCCGCTGTGATGCCACACTACTAGCTTGCAGCCACAATTCTAGTTTGCCTGCCCAGTAGTCCAAGGTATCTTTGATCTGGGGTGACAGGGTGCAGTCCAAGTATGCCACCACCTGCTGGTTCAGGTTCTGCTCCATGTATGTGCTGCTGTTGGCTGATTTCTTCAGTTGGAGGGTGAAGAAACATGCTTATCAGAGACTTGAGACAAAAGTTGACAGAGCTACTGTACTGCTGCTCCTGCACCCTTCTCCACCTCCTCCAGCAGTCATGGCAGTGGTACTGGAGACTGCCAAATAAAGTGGCCTCCTCAAAGGGCCTGAGCAAACAGCAGGTGTACCACATGAGCTGCCACTGGCTAACCCCGAAGTTGCATCATCAACAAATCATTCACGGCCTTTCTCTGCTCATATAGTCAGTCGAAAATGTGGAGGGTGGAGTTCCAACATATGGAAACATCACATATGAGGCGATGTTAGGGAATAGTGATGAGCGGGAGGGAGCGAATATTCGCTTACATATTCGTCATATATTCATCAAAATCGAATAATTGTCATTATTTTATAAATTGCGAATGTTACGCGAATTAAACTTAGAGCTGAGTTCCTAATGGTTGTTACTTGTATTGCTAGAATTGACGAAGATAACGAATATCACACGAATATAGCGCTATATTCTCAATCTTCGTTCTATTCTAGCAATACAACCATTAGGAACTCGGTCAGCTCTAAGTTTCATTCGCGAGGCGAACATATACTCGCGTTGCGAATTGATCTTAGAGCTAAGTTCCTAATGGTTGTATTGCTATATAACGAATATTGCAATGCGAATAATTCAGGTTATATTAATCGCATTGCGATTACAACTTAGTCAAATTTGTGAGATCGTGATTCTCACATCCGACAGTACATTTTAGCATGGAGGCGTTCCCATAAGGATGGGGACACTCCATGCACACGGGAAGTCGGCAGGGAGCCAGGAATCCTCCGGACAGGTAAGAACAGCTTTTGGGAAGTGGGAAGACAACCAGAGAGCAACAAGAATTAACAGCTAAAAAAAACCAAAAAAACGAATATTCGAAATTGCGAATATATAGTGCTATATTCGCAATATTCGCGAATTATCGAAGTTGCGATATTCGCGATAAAAATTCGCAATTCGAATATTCGCGCTCAACACTATTAGGGAATACCACTCTGCCTTTGCCTCCAAGGAGGACGTGTTTTTCATGGTAAGAGTGGCTGAAGTGCATGCATAGTTTCCTGTCTGTTTCAAGAGATTTGCAGTTGGGTGGAAGACTTCAGGAACTGGGTTACAACCATATTAAAGACGTGAGCCATGCAGTTCCTCCCTGGTGTGACTCCAGCAAATCGCGTCTCAGCATTATACTGCAATTATACTGCAGCCTGCCAGCGATGATCCATCGCTGGCAGGCTGTAGATGCAAAATAAAAAGCATCAAACCTGTATATCAGATGCTGTTTTGCTGATACCTGGTCCTCTTAACCCCTTGTTAACCCCTGATCACCCCATATAGACTCCCTGATCACCCCCCTGTAAGGCTCCATTCACATGTCCATATGTGTTTTGCGGATCCACGGATCCGCAGATCCGCAAAACACGGACACCAGCAATGTGCTTTCCGCATTTTGCAGATCCGCACATTGCCAAAACTATATAGAAAATGCCCTTTATTGTCCGCAATTGCGGACAAGAATAGGACATGTTCTATATTTTTGCGGAACGGAAGTGCAGACCCGGAAGTGCGGATCCGCAATTCCGGATCCGAGCGGGACAGAGTCTGTCTCCAAATAAAATGGGTCCGCAATTCCGGATCCGAGCGGGACAAAGTCTGTCCCCATAGAAATGAATGGGTCCGCAATTCCGTTCCGCAAACAGAATTGCGGACGTGTGAATGGGGCATAAGGGTCCCTTATCACCGCCAGTTAGTTAGCTACTTGTTAGGTAGTTAGCGCCTAGCCCACCGCACCGCAGTCACTGATTTTGGCAGAGATTTTTTCATCCACATTGATCGATGCGAATGAAAAAATCTGTGCCGTTCATTTTTTTTTTTTCAGCGCAGAGGCTGAACGGAAAAAAAAAATCTCATTACCCGTATGTTCAATATACGGAGAATCGCAGAAACTCCTAATGCTGGCCATACGTGTAATGATTGCGGAGACCCTCAAATGTCAGGGCAGTACAAACACCCCACAAGTGACCCCATTTTGGAAAGAAGACACCCCAAGGTATTCCGTAAAATTGATATTTTTATTTTTATTTTTTACAAAGTCTCATATTCCACTAACTTGTGACAAAAAAATAAAATTTTACATGAACTCACCATACCCCTCACAGAATACCTTGGGGTGTCTTCTTTCCACAATGGGGTCACTTGTGGGGTATTTATACTGCCCTGGCATTTTAGGGGTCCTAAAGCGTGAGAATCCAAATGCGTAAAAATGCCCTGTGAAATCCTAAAGGTACTCATTGGAATTTGGGCCCCTTTGCGCATCTTGGCTGCAAAAAAGTGTCACTCATGTGGTATTGCCGTACTCAGGAGAAGTAGGGCAATGTGTTTTGGGGTGTATTTTTACATATACCGATGCTGGGTGAGAGAAATATCTCTGTAAATGACAACTTTTTAAATTTATTATACAAAGTTGTCAGTTCAAGGTATTCACTGAGGGGCATAGTGAGTCCGTGGGAGATTTTACTTTTTTTTTGCCAGAATTTAGCAGAAATGGAAACTTTATTATTATTTTTTTTTTCTTAGAAAGTGTCATTTTCCGCTAACTTGTGAAAAAAAATGAAATGATACATGAACTCACCATGCCCCTCCGCGAATACTTTGGGGTGTCTTCTATCTAAAATGGTGTCATTTGGGGGGTATTTATACTATCCTGACATTCTAGAACCTGAAGAAACATGACAGGTGCTCAGAAAGTCAGAGCTGCTTCAAAATGCCGAAATTCACTTTTTTGCACCATAGTTTGTAAACGCTATAACTTTTACCCAAACCAATAAATATACACTTATTGGACTTTTTTTTTTATCAAAGACATGTAGAACAATAAATTTAGAGAAAAACTTATATAGAAATGTATTTTTTTTAAAAAAAAAAATTCTGCAGAAAGTGAAAAATGTCATTTCTTTGCAAAAATGTCGGTCATTTTTGATTAATAGCAAAAAAAGTAAAAATGTCAGCAACAATGAAATACCACGAAATGAAAGCTCTATTAGTGAGAAGAAAAGGAGGTAAAATTCATTTGGGTGGTAAGTTGCATGACGGAGCAATAAACGGTGAAAGTAGCGTAGTGCAGAATTGTAAAAAGTGGCCTGGTCATTAAGGGTGTTTAAGCTAGGGGGGCTGAGGGCGTTAACAGGGGTTATCCAACGAAAAATATTCTACAGTTTTCAAACCAGCATCTGAATCTGAATACTTTTGTAATTGCATTTAATTAAAAACTTAGCCAGTGAGTTATTCAATGAAGTGTATCTGTATAGTTCCACCTGCTGTTAGTTTTTTTTTCTTATTTCTTTGTCCTGCTCACTGAGATGGCCGCACATGCTCAGTTTCATCCTTCAGCTGCCTCCTGAGCTGTGATAGGGAGAGCATGGACACGCCCCCTTAGCTGCAGCAGAAAAGACACGCCCCTTGAGCTGCCAGCTTGATATAAATCTAGCAGAGCAATGAATGAGAAGATCTCTGGATCCATGTGAGGTACAGGCCTGGTTCTGGCTTTGTTAGAAAGAGATTGTCATGTAATATATGATATCTGAGTGTCATTTTTTACATTAGTCATGGGATAACCCCTTTAACTGTACCAGACACCGACAGGCTGAAGCACTGGCCCACCTTCTACTGTACGTATGTGTGCAGTAGAGATGAGCGAATAATTGAAAAGTTTGATTCGGCTGATTTTACAAAAAAATTGCTTTGTGATGTATAACTTCGTCATGAAGCGCATTTTTTTGTAAGTAGTGGGCGCAATGACAGGGAGCTGCCCCGCCCTGCCGCCGCCACCCCCGTTATTGTACCCCTCAGATGCCGCGTTCATACATGATCGCGGCATCTGAGTGTAAAAACAGTGTAAAATTAACAATAAAAAAAAAATGTAAATCAAACTTACCGCCTCCATTTCCTCGCGACGGGCCGGCCTCCGCCATCTTGCTTGAAGATCTGGAGCGAAATCTCACATGGCACAAGATTACGTCATCAGGCCGGCCGGCCCGGGATTTCGGCCGAGATCAAGATGGAGGCTGGCGGTCCGTCACGAGCAAGTGGAGGAGGTAAGTTTGAATTTCTTTGTTTTTTACACTATTTCAGGTTAAATCGATTCGCTGACACGAAGCACGAGAAATTCGGCTTCTAGGCAAATCGACTTCATGGGATTCGATTCGCTCATCTCTAGTGTGAAGGGCTGGTACAGCTTTGTTAGAGAAGCAGTGACGGCTTGGGACTCTTCACCTTGACTCAACACAAGCCTTCAGTTCTCTGAAATGTGAAAAGTCATCCACATGGAGAGGGAGGGACTGTAGTACCAGCAAACTGGTGAGGAGCATGTTCAGCTTCTGCACTGGTGATGAGTGCACGCATACTGTTGTTTGTTTGTAATTGCCTCAGAGATCGATTGCTGGAAAAACGCGTGAGTAGGAGGAGCAGCAGGACCAGTAGACGATGGGAAGGAAATGCAGCTCTCTTCTGCTGAGGTGGGGAGCCTTGACTGCTGGAGAAAGAGTGCAGGCCGCTGGGTGAGGCATCAGGTTGCACCGTTACATTAGCACCACGGTTTTCCCAGGCCACTTTATAGGCCACTGTGTTGACAAAGGACCGTGGTGCCAACATTGGCACCCTGTTTGTACTTCACCTTCTATCCACAGATATGCCGTCTACATACAGCCATGCTGACGTCCTCCAGTGACTTGATGAAAAATGTCCACTCTGCCGAGTATGGCATTTTCCCCCCAACACTCCATGCTGACTGCCTGCTGCTTCCTCTATAAAGCCGAGCACCGCTAGTTGTTTCTGGACAGGTAGGCTCCTTGGTAGTAGACAGTCTACCCCGGGCACGTTTGGCTCCAGATCGCACACTGCTGCCCTCTGCTGCCTCACGGCCATGCTTGCACCCTGCTGGCTCAGCGACACGCTGCCACCGTCTCATGGGCAAGCTGCCACCCTCACCCCCTGAAGAAGAAGCCCCCTCTTCACCCAGCTCCCACATGCGATCAGCTACATCATCATCCATTACTCGTCTGCTCGTCATTTATGTCACCCTCACCAGTCTCATTTTCGTGTTCCTGATCACTCGCAACACCGGCTGCCATGTGACTGTCATCGTTGCTACTTGCACACCTACAGGAGGAAGCAGCGGACCTCTCCTCCAAATTTGGGCTGGCCTGTAGCTGCTGAATGTCCTCAATAAGCTCGTCCTCACTCAAAAGCAGCGCATTAATTGCCTGGCAGAAGGAGCAGTGAAGAAAAGAGGCAGTGGGTGTCTGATGTCAGTTAAGACGATGTTGAAGGCAGGGTCGACTATTCCAGGACAGCGGGATTGTTGGTCAAAACAGGACCATTACATGACAGTGGCAGCTCTGGCCTGTTGCTGCGGCTGCTGCTACCACTGCCCCCCCCCCCTTCTTGCATTGCTACTTCTGCCGGCTACAGCAACATTTTTGCTACTGCCTATTCCTTTGGAGGGCCAAGGCAACTGTTTGTTGGACATACTGTACAGTAACTGTATATGTTAAATAAGTTATTCAATCTCAATGCGGACACCCCAATAACAGTAGAACAAGACAGGTTATTCAGTCCAGTTTGAGAATCAAGGTGTAATAGAATTCCTTATTTCTCAAACAAGTGGGACGCTGTTCAGTTAGACAGCTTTGTGCCCTACACAGGGATTAAGGCAAACTGTGCTGTCTCCTATGGATCAATTCAGCTTCAGTTTACAGTCTCTGCACTGTTCCTGCACTCTCCCTATACTGTCCCTGCACTTTCCCTATGCTGTCCCTACACTGTTCTTGCAGTCTCCCTATTCAATATTCTACAATTGAAGGCTTTCTTGAACACTGTCTCTAGCGCATGAGCACTTGTCATGTCTCTCCCTATGCTCAGCTCACAGTGAAATGGCAGAGACCACAAGTAATGAGGCTTTTAAAGGGCTGTGAGGCTGGCTAGCTACTGATTGGCTGTCTGCACGGCAGTATAGGTGATCTCACGTTCCCGGGCTTCTTACTTTCACTTTGTAACACGTTACTATGAAGCGCAAGGAAAAATTCAGATTAGTTGCAAATAGATTTTTTTTTTCTAAACTTCAGATCAAATTCCACTTCAGATTCTTCGCTCAACACTAGTCATCAATACCATATTGTCGAAAATCAGACTCCCAGCACCACCGCTGATCGGCTGGTTGAAGAGAAGGCGAGCTCCATGCCAGCACAGCCTTCCCTTCATTGTTTACCTGCTTGCCATCAACATCGCAGCGGTGAGCGAAAACGGCTCTGTAGTATACACTTGAATGGGAACGAGCCATCCCATAGAAGTGAATGGGATGGCTGAGATTTATTTACTAGAGATGAGTGAATCGAATGCCACAAAGTGGAATTCGATCCAAATTTCAGGATAAATTTGATTCGCCTCGAAGCCGAATTTTCTCATGCTTCGTGTGTCAGCAAATCGATTTAACCTGAAATAGTGTAAAAAACGAGAAAATCATACTAACTGACATTGTGCTCGGCAAGACAGAGGCACTTGCCATTGGCACATACGGCATCTATGGATTGAAGCACTATGGGGCATCTGTGCTATATGGCTTCCATGCATAGGTGGCGTATATCTGCTGCACGCTATAGGGATTTCACTCGCAGATTTTCAAGCAAGATGTACGGCTAGACTGGCCCGTTATAGGGAGCAATATGGCTGGCTACTGGTACAGTTTAGGGGATTGTAGGTTATATGTTTTACTACTGTTACATTATCAGGGCACTGTTTGGTACACTGAGAGTGCCCCAATCATGTAGTGAATGCAGCAATTTGCTGTGAGGCCCAGTACAATGACCGGGGCAGCGCTATAGCAGCTCCCTGTCATTGCACCTGCTACTTCCAAAAAAATGCTTTTTGTGAGGAAGTTATTCATCAAAAAGCATTTTTTATTTTTTTATTCAGCGAATCGGACGAATCGAACTTTTCAGAACTTCACTCATTTCTAGTAATTACACTTGCTCACCAGTGGAATGTCAATGATGAGCAGGTAAACAATGAAAGGAAGGCAGCGCTTATACAGCGTGAGCCTTCTCTTTAACAAGCTGATCGTTGGGGGCTTCAGGAGTCAGACCCGAGCTGTTCTGATATTGGTGACCTATCCTCTCTTGAGGCTGGTTTTTCAGTCACCAGGTCAACCAGATGGAATCTCCCCCATCTATCAGGTCTTTATGTTTATCACAGTGAAAGAACCCTCCCTGTGTGAGATGGGGAAACAGCTCTCATTGTCTGAACATTGTTTGTATAGATTAAATTAAATAATCTGGACTGACATTCTGCTGTTTGGCCACAAGATGCCGCTGTTTCCAAGACACAGCTAACAGACTGCATACATTTTCATATTCATGAGAGGTGGAGTTTCAGAGCCTCAAAAAAGGAAAGGAAGCAGCCATCTTAGAGGAGCTGAGACAGACACTGAGGATCTGTGTGAGGAGAAAATTCATCGACATCTAGGTGTGGGAGCACCCTTCAGTGACCAGAGCTGCAGCCAAGTGAAGCTGATCATATCCAAGACCCTAAACCTGTCCAGAGGAAGGAGGATTGCTGCCAGGAACGCTGATGAGAGCTGAGGAGTAAAGCCACAGACACTGCGGTACCGCATGATTGTTGGAAAGGCATTTGTTCTGTTCAGAGTCACTAGCGGATGCAGAGCAGACCCGGATCGGTAAGATCGTGCATGCACCTCATTACAGTGTTGGCACCTAGCGACTGAGACCAGGTCTTTAGTTAGTTAGTTAGTTAGTTAGGGTCTCTGTTTGTGTCAGGCCACAAGTAGTGTTGAGCGAGCATGCTCGGCAGAACACCTGTTCGAGTCTCCTCCCCTACTAGATATCTCAGGTAGTCAACTGTCCGTCCAAGCAACAAAGCATGAGGTGAAACGCATTCTTTGTATCTGAATAACATTCTGAAGAAAAGGTACATCTCAGCCTTTTTACATAATATCTATTTTTATGGACCATGCTGGTATAACCTGGCTATCTCCTGCATATAATTATATATGTACAGCTGGTATAAGTGATATATCTCCTTGTATATAGTGATATGAAGTGTGCTGGTATAACCTGGGTATCTACTGTATATAATTATACATGTACAGCTGGTATAAGTTATATATCTCCTTGTATACGACCTGGGAGTACATGATGCATCCAGACATCATCCCCATGCTCTTCTTGAACCATTTCAGTGGTGTTTCCATCAATTTCTGTCCTTTTCCTGTCAACCAGACACCCTCCTCTCTTCAGAGCAGGGGGTGCCTGGTTTAATGCTCTGGTTCTCCCATTGACTTCCATTGTTCTCCGGTGCTCTATAGAGCACCTGAGCATCCCGATGTGTTCGGCCCGAGCACCCGAGCACTTTGGTGCTCGATCAACACTAGCCACTGTTCATTGCAAGGACTCCGTAACTTAAAGTGACATTTCACATTGGAGAGCTGATAAAATTCCCATAAACTCAAGCCAGGCTGACATTTTGCTCAGAAGGAATACTCAGGCACGTGCTACAAGACCAGTTATGGGAGGGAGAATACTATAGATCTTTGTAAGATTGTAAGCTGTTGTGCTGCACCGCAGTC
This sequence comes from Bufotes viridis, assembly GCA_033119425.1. Taxonomy (NCBI): domain Eukaryota; kingdom Metazoa; phylum Chordata; class Amphibia; order Anura; family Bufonidae; genus Bufotes; species Bufotes viridis. Next base: position 22,746,023 of record CM065591.1, read on the forward strand.
TAGCCCATACCACACACCCATACAATGGTTCTTGTTTTTTAGTGTAATAACAGGTAAGGTGTGGCAGTTTAGTTGTGCCCGCCAGTAGGTAAATTACTGCACTTTCCTCCTGCATCCATCGGAGGACGCCGTGCTGTGCAGCACAAGGGTCTCAGCCTTCGGGATGGGTGTATGTAAATTTGTTGTATGTTCCCAGCATTTGTGTTTGTGTTTATTGCCACATTTAAGTAAAATTCTGTTTTGGCAAAAGCTGGTGTTGGGGTTTCTTTCCACGTTCATGACTTCACGGTATCCTGGGGAGCCCGCCCCGGTACATGGCTTACATCTTGGCGTAGTCGGCAGGATACAGCGACCGTTATGGACGGAAACGCGGTGGGAGATCATCCCCTGGCGCCGATGGCACCAGTCCAGGACCCAGCTCAGAATGCGCCAGTGCAAGGCCAACTTGCCCCGACACTGCTGATACAGCTTGCCCCCGCCATGCCCGCATCAGTAGGGTACATCCCCGTGGTGGTGCTGTTGCGTGATCTTCCAAAATTTGACAGTAAAAACATGACGTTGCAGGACTGGACTGAAAGGGTGCGAAGTGCCTTTATAATGTGTAACCTGACCTCCGAGCTGCGGGCAGAGATTGCATTGAGGGTGAAGTCAGACCGACAGTGATGGTAAGGCCCGAATCTAAGAGAGACACCCTCGCTATTGTAAAGAATGGATGTGTGCCTGTACGCTGCCTCAACCTTGAAGACTGCGAGTTAACTGTTTCTGGGAATACCTTGCTGGCCAAAATGTATATGTCCGAAGGAGACATCCCTCACAAAGGTGCTTCATGCTACAGCCAGATAGGAGAGTGCCTGATGCAGTACTCCAATGCCCTACAGGAGACGCTAAATGAAATACAGCGGCGAGACCCAAAGGCCATGGGAGCCTTTGGGGAGGTGGACCTGCTACTACGAGACCAGTTCATAGTGGGGCTCTCCAACAAGTTCTTACAAGACAAATTGCAAGAGATGACCCAGATGACGGCCGACATGACATTCTACAGCATCTACCTAGCGAGAGGAAGAGCCCATGCCTGTGGCGGCGAGAATAGTGAGTAGCACCCATTCCACAAGGGAACGGTCAGGGGGCTGAAGACTCAGAGTTCTTAAAAGATGTGGTCCAGGTCCTGCGGACAGAATTGAGAGAACTTCGGCTGGAAGTGTCCCAGATGAAGGCAGATTCTCTCCAGCCTCCAGAATTGACCCCAGCATCCCGCGCCACTCCACCCAGGATAACTCAGGTGCGGAGGCACATCAAAAGAGGGCCCCTCTGTTGGGCTTGTCGTGCTGGTGCACCATTCATCCCGGAGAGGAATGGATGTGACACTAGGTATGAATGTGCTGAGAGACCATCAACTCTATGCCAAAGAAGGGCCGAAGTATTGGCAACAAGCCACTACACACTGGCCAACCCAGAATGTTCTACAGTAGATGGTGAGGAGCTGTAGTCTGCGAAAGAGCAACATGTCCGTTTGGCCCATTGGACACGTGAAGGTGCCGCGGAGGACCCCGGTGAATATCTCACCTCGACAAGAACAAATATTGGTGCTGCCGGTGGGGGCTGGACAACAGCTGAATGGACTGGAGGTCCTGATCGAGCCAGCTTACCAAGAGAAAATGCAGACTCGCCCACTGGTAGCCCGGGCCCTCGCTATTATAAAGGATGGATGTGTGCCTGTACGCTGCCTCACCGGTGAAGACTGCGAGTTAACCGTTTCTGGGAATACCTTGCTGGCCAACAGCAGAGTGGAACAGTCGAGTGATCATGGCCAGGATGGGGGTGGACTGCAAGACCTCTACTCCAGAACAACCGAAGTTGCTGGAAGACACACTTTGGATATTTCAGGAGGCGTTCTCGAGACATGATGAGGACTTTGGGTGTGTGCGTCTGCCATCGACCACGAAATCTCCACCGGCGATGCTGCACTGATCAGGGAACGTTACCGGCAAATCCCGCCTAAAATGTACCAGGAGGTGAAGGACATGGTGGCCAGCATGTTGGAAAACTGGGTAATCCAGGAGAGTCAAAGTCCTTGGCTTGCTCCAGTAGTCTTGGTGCAGAAGAAAGATGGGAGTCTTCAGTTCTGCCTGGATTATCGGAAGCTGAATGCCCAGACCGTCCAGGATGCCTACCCCCTTCCGCAGATTGTGGAGTAGTTGTACGCCCTGAGTCATGCTTGACCTGGCCAGTGGCTATTTGACCTGGCCAGTGGCTATTTGCAGGTACCAGTGGCCAATAAGGACAAAGCGAAGATGGCCTTCATCCTACCTATGGGACTGTACGAGTTCAACTGGATGCCATTCGGCCTTTTCAATGCCCGGGAACATTCCAGCGGTCAATGGAGCACTGTCTGGGGGATCATAACTTTGAGTCAGTATTGATATACCTGGACAACATAGTAGTGATTGGGGCCTCCTTTGAGGATCACCTCCAGAAGCTGCGACAGATCCTAGGACGGCTGGAAGACCTTGGCCTCAAGATTAAGCCCAAGAAGTGGCAAGTGTTTTGACAGCAGATAGAGTATTTGTGACATTTGATCACCCAGGAGGGGGTAAAGCCAGCCCCCAGCAAGGTGGAGGCCGTCAAGAAGTGGCCCCAGCCGAGTACACTACAAGAGGTGCGGGCATTCGTGGGACTGGCAGGCTACTACAGGAGGTTTATACCCAAATTTGCTCATTTGGTGGGCCCAATAAACGAGTCATCAAGGGGGCACTGCGGGGGGGCCAAAGAATCGTCCCATCGAGTGGGGGGATCCCGGCAAGTAGAGGCCTTTGAAGCAGTGAAGGAGGCGCTGACCAGTGCCCCGATTCTGGCTTATGCGCGGTTCGACAGCCTATTCCTGATGTACACTGACGGAAGTCTACATGGTCTGGGGGTCATGTTATCTCAAGTCCAGGATGGATGTGAGAGAGTCATTGCCCATGGAAGCCGATCTCTGAGGCGGTCAGAGTGCAACCCTGAAAACTATAACTCCTTTAAATTGGAACTACTGGCACTTGTGTGGGCCATGACTGAAAGCTTTGCGGAGTACCTGATAGGTGCAGAGGTGACCGTGATGACGGACAACAACCTGTTAGCACATCTGGAGAATGCCAAGCTCGGTGCGCTTGAGCAGAAGTGGCTGGCTCGCCTTTCTAAGTATTAATACCGCATTACGTTTCAGTCAGGTAGGGAAAACGGCAACATCGCCTCACCCTCCCGAGTCCCTGTAGGGTTGTCGGCTCAGAGTATCGATGAGGAGCTAGAGGACACTGAAACTCCTGACCTTGGTCGATTACCCATGTTCCAGGATGTGGCACATTCAAGTGGGTTGGCGTCCGGGATGCCAATGGTGCTGGGAAAGACAGCGGGCTCCTGTCCAGGCCATCCAGACCTCAGCGCCCCTAGAGCTACTTATGATCGATTATGTACAGATTGGGTACTCTACCTCGGGACACTCGTACTGTTTAGTCATGACAAATCATTTCACAAAGTATGCGGTGGCTGTACCCACCAGAGACCAGACGGCAGAGTCGGCCGCTGAAGCGCTCTGCAAACACTTTATAGAGGTGTTCGGGTGTCCAGCACGTAGGATACATTGGGACCAGGGGGCATGTTTTCAGGGTACTCTAATGAATGAGCTGTACCAACTGTATGAAATCGAGCGTTCCCGCACCACCCTGTATCACCTCCAGGGAAACGGGGCATACGAGCGGTTTAATCGCACCTTTCCTAGAAACCTCTGAAATCACCTTGAAGTCACCTCTGGTGATTGGCTGCAGTAGTCACACGTCTGTGTCAAAACATCACTGCGGGTGTCCAGTATCTACAATTTCTTCTTTAAATAGTTTGCTCACCATCTTTTTCGAAACAAAAAAAAAAAAGAAAGAAATAAAGAACTGAGACCATCTTAAACTGTCTGGCTGCCTGTAATCAGCTCTAATCTTTTAGGAAACACGGTGGAGCAAGTATTTGATTTTCCTGCAGTGACACAATAGGAGAAATGAAGAATTACACAAGTGCTGCTAAAATCAATGGTCTCTAAACGTAACATTCAGGACTGTTGGGTGCTCAAGAGTGAGATGTTTCCTCTAGGCACCGGAACTCATCATCTTTCCCACATGTCACTCAGATCCTCCAACAGACTTATATACCACAGTCAATGGCTGAATGTTCTCCTCAGTCAACCAAGTCCACTGCTTTGGTGTAACCTTCTGTTCTTCAAACTGCACATCCAAGCCCTTTCCGCCTCCTGCTGCCTCAAAAATATCTCTTGCATCCACTCATTCTTTGACCTGGAGCTACAAAAATACTTGTACATGCCCTCATCATCTCCCGCCTAGACTGCTGTAACATCCTGTTCTGTGGCCTCACATCCACCTCTCCCCTCGTTACTCTCTTGTCTCCTCTCTCTGCCAATCCCTTCACTGGCTCCCCAATGCCCAGAGAATCCATTACAAAACACCAACTATGACAAACAAGGCCATACACAACCTGTCTCCTCCGTACATCTGTGTCCTGATCTCCCGATACCTTCCCACACGCAATCTCCGATCCTCACAAGACCTCCTTCTCTGCTCTTCTCATCTCTTCCCAAAATCGCCTCCAACATTTCTCTCATGCATCCCCCATACTCTGGAACTTTCTACCCCAACATAATCTCACCTACCGTCGAAACCTTCAAAAGTAACCTGAAAACCCACCTCTTCAGACAAGCCTACAACCAGTGACCCTGTGGTGCTGCTATACCGCCATGACCAGCTTTACCCTCACCTAATGTATCCTTCTCCCATACCTTGTAAATTGTAAGTAGTGTTGAGCGATTCGAAGTGTCCCAAGAGGACTTCAATCCGAATATCAGGGAAAATTCGGTTCGCTTCGAAGGCAAATGTCCTCTTGCTTCGTCGTAGTGTATTAATTTTCACTGATATGACAGTAAAAACAAAAAATCATACTCACTTCATCTGTTTGAGTGGTGGCGTGGTGACGTATGACGTTATCGCGCACCACATGACATTTCACGCGGGATCTTCATTCAAGATGGCCACGGCGGTCTCTTCATGCTCAAATGGATAAGGCGAGTATTTTTTTTAACTGATTAACTCCTGAAAGCTCTAATTTTTTTCTCAGATGCAACGATCAGCGATGAACGCGGCATCTGAGGAGTTCAATAAACGGGGGTGGCGCAATCGCAGCTTCCTGTCATTGTACCCGCTACTTACAAAGATCTGCATTTCATTACAAAGTAATTCATCACAAAGCGAATTTTTTGGGGGTAAATTCGGCAAAGCAGCTGAATTGAATTTTTGTAAACTTCGCTCATTTCTAATGTAAGCCCTCACTGCAGGGTTCTCGTCTTGTAACTCGTCTTGTTCATGCTTATAGCAATTGTTTTATATTATGTATATATACCCCTTTATATAGGTAGACGGCCATGGAATGGATGGCACTATAATAATAAATATTAATAATAAATGAGTGTCCCCCACTATTAAGCTAGAATACTACACATTTATTCAGTTTCCTCTTTGAGCTTCCAAAACACAATGATATAGCGGAGCTGAATGTGTCATCTAACACTTTGTAGGGCCATGATTTGCGTTCTGTGACATCTCTATGAATTAAAGGGTTACTAAACTGAGAAATGAATGCGGAAACACTAATACACAAAGCAATCCCTTCTCTCTTTGTCAGTCCGGATTGTCTTCTGCACAGTCCTGAAGGAAATAGCCTTGCAGAAATCAAGCGTGGAAGAGGGGGCCATCTATATGTTGGTTCTCGCCATATTTCAGCTGAACGGTTTAAAGGGGCCATTTTGAAGTGGGTGGAGCTTATGTTTGCCCAAACTGTTATCTCAGACGAGGAGATAAAAACCTTAACAGCGGATGACTTAAAGGGGTTATCCCATGAACAATGTAAAAAACGATAGACATAATCTAGAACCTCTTTCTAACCAAGAAACCTCCAGAGATCTCCACATTCATTGTTCGGCTAGATTTATTTCAACCTGGCAGGTTAGGGTGTGTGCACATTCTCAGGGTCATGCCCCTTCTGCTGAAGCTGTTGGCAGTTGAAGGATGGAACTGAGCATGTGCGGCCGTCTCAGTGAGCAGGACAAAGAAAAAGGGAAAAGGACAAACAGCAGGTGGCGCTGAACAGACAGATTTCATTGAATAACTCAGTAGCCGTAACACATTTTTAATGACAGGGAATTACAAAAGTTTTCAGATCCAGGTGCTGGTTTTAAAACTGTCGAATTTCTTTTGTGGGACACCCCTTTAAAGGGTTTTTCAGGAGAGACTTCCATAATTGTGCCCTAAGCAACCGTACCTCCCAGTTGCTTCTCTCACCATTACTTCTGGTGGGAGACGTTGGCCTCACTCATAACTAGTGTTGATCACGAATTTTCGAATTGCGAATTTTAATCGCGAATATCGGCACTTCGAGAATTTGCGAATATTTAGAATATCGCAAAATATATTCGCAATTGCGAATATTCGTTTTTATGCTAATTTTTCTATATACAAATTTTCGCAAGCAAGAAAATAATGTCATTATTTTCTGGTTGAGAAAATTAGCATAGAAAATTTGCATACATTTGCATAAAGATTTGCATAAACTTGTATTTAAAAGGTATCTTTTAAATTCCAGTTTATGCAAATTTTTATGCATAATTTTAAGCGAATTTTTATCGAATTTATGCGAATTTTAATGCGAATTTTCGCAATCAAGAAAATAATGACTGGAGATTACGAATATGTGAATTTTCGAATATATGGTGAATATTTGCCCAAATTTTCGCGAAATATCGCGAATTCAAATATTGCCCCTGCCGCTCATCACTACTCATAACTGAAGTGTTCCTTTAAGGCAGGGGTGCACAACCTTTTTTGGTCTGGGGGCCGCATTGTCACATTGCAAAATTTCAAGGGGCCGCAAAAAAAAAAGTTAATCAGCGCTTGTTTGCATCAGCCTGTTACACAGGCTAATGCAAAGTGACTGGGGAGGAATGATCGCTACACAGTCATTCCTCCCTCATTCAGTTCTATTAATTATCAGCTGCACATTCCTGATTACACGGTGAGATGTGCTGACAATGATTGAACGTCTTTCATCCGGATAAAATATGTAGATGAGCCGACAAATGAGTGATTCCTTGTTTATCGGCTGATCAGCGACACTGTTATACCGGACAGATATCAGGAATGAGCGCTCTTATGAAGACTTGTTCCAAGTAATTGTCCTGAATATCGTGCCGTGTAACAGGGGCTTAGAGATTTTCTGGGAAAAAATGATTTTTAACACGTTCCTGCAGCATGGCCCTGAAACAGAAGATTCATACTGTCCTGCTCCCGCCGCTCCCGCTGTCTCCATCTTCTGGTTCCGGCGCTGGTTACATCCGGCTGGCTGTGGGCATAGTCACTTGTACCTCTCCAGCCAATGACTGGCCTCAGTGGTGATGTGGCCACAAGCAGCGTCAGTCATTTGCTGGAGAGGAGCTCCAGGAGCGGAAGATGGAGACAGCGAGAGCAGCACGGAGCCAGGAAAGTGGGAATCTTCTATTTCAGGGACCATGCTGCAGGAACTGGTTAAAAGTCATTTTTACGGAAAAGTGGCGACATTTCCTTCCTGCCTCCTATTCACAAATCAGTGCTTTCCTTCACTGCAGAGGACGGCGCTCACTGGTTATTACCACCTTCTGCACCCTCCAGATATACTATAAGTGCCCTGCAATAAGCATTTATCCTGAGGGCTCACACACAGACAAGAATAGGACATGATCTATAATTTTTGCGGGGCCACGGTACGGAGCAACGGATACGGATTGAAGTGAATGGGTCCGTACCCGAGCCGCAAAAAATGCGTCTTTGATGCGAAACCAATCCACTTTTTTATTTTGCACATTTTGCTTTTGTTTCTTTTTGTTTGTATTTTATTTATTTTGTATTTTTTCATTTTTTATCATCACTTTATTATTTATTTTTGCCACATAATATGACAGTGAACAATTTTATTTTGCACTTTTTCCTTTTTATAGTTTTCTTTTACTTGTATTTTATTTATTTATTTTACATCTTTTTGCTAAAATTTTCTTTTCTTTTCTTTTTTTTTTGTAATATATTTTTGCAGCACTGTATGTTCCGCAAGAGGTTTGTTTTTTGCACTTTTTTTTTTCTTTTATTTGTATTTTTTTATTGTGTTTTTTTTTTTTTATATTTGCCACTTAATTTGTTCCCAGAAGGTCCATAAAAGACCTTTGGGGACACAGACTTTTTTTTTTGCACTATTTCCACTGTGACTGGAGCTCCAAAGGAGCCCCAGTTACAGGGAAAACCAGCCTGCTGAGGGGGGCTTTGTACAGGGCAGAGCTGGTGAGGGTCTGCAGTCCTCTGCCCCTGACATCCGGCGATCACATGCACAGCGCGCCTCACCTGTGTGAGGAGAAGGCAGAAGCGCTGATACACTGCTTCAGCCTTCTCCTCGGCTCCCCGCTGTCTCAGGACCCGTCCTGCTCCTGCTACAGTGCGGGAACAGGAGCTGTAACCCTGCAATTGTGAGGCGATCCGGGCAGAAACACAGCTGATCGCACAATCATCTGTGTTTCTGCCCAGCAGGGCGGCGGCTGCTGCAAACAATCGCTCTGGGGTCCGCAAACCATGGCTCTTGTGCACCCCTGCTTTAAGGTAATGCTGTAAGTTTATCTGGAATAGATCACCAAATGACAAACACAGTTCTGATACATCTGGAAAACTCAGCTCTACCACATTTAAAGGTAGCCTTCATTGGGACACTTTGAATCCATATGCAAATAGGCAGTTAAGTGCACTGAGGGCGGGTTTATTTTATAGAGAGTATAGGAATAGGAACATATTATCCAGCTTGTATCACATAGGAAACAGGACACAGTACATGAAGACGGGATCACTCGGTCACAGGTCATTGGTCTCAGGGCCGTAGGTTCCTTATTCTTGATTTTTCTCAAGTCCATTGATTGTAAACATAAGACAATACAGGAGATCGGTGAATATCTTCAGTTCATTCTCCGCTCTTCTATCTGTCATAAGAAAGCAAAAAGTTTAAAGAAAATGACCCCCTACTTAAATTGCTGGGCCCTGATGTAAAAACTGTACCAGAGCCCGCCACCTGCCCTGCCTCATTTATAGTATAGGTACCCTCCTATGTGGTAGAGTGGCCCTCAGTCCCCATCAGGCACCAGGACCTTAGGTCAATCGCTTCTGGCATTGTACGGCTACTTAGACGACTGAGCCTCATGCTCTTCCAGCTGCATCTTCTGTCGTTGCTTTTGAAAAGCACCCGTCAGCAAGATCAACCCTATTAGACCAGGCATGCTTCCTGGTCGGTTGATCCTTCTGTTTAAAATGATATCAGTCTTGTGAAAATCGGTTGTGGTTATCCTGAGCGTCTCCCCTCGATGCTCCTCAAGTTTTCCAGTGCTGGCCACACCCCTCAGTGCACTAACGCTGGGTTCAGACCTGAGCGTTTCTGAGACGCGCGTTTACCGCGCATTTTTGTCGCGCGTTTTTTGTCACGCGTTTTACGTGCGTTTTTGTGCACGTTTTTGGCAATAGTAAACGCGCGTTTTACGCACGTTTGTGTGATTGACTGCAGTGTTGTCCAATGACCAAATATCCCTGTCTATATGAAGTTTGGTCTTTCCAGCATGTTGCAAATTCATAAACGCGCGTTCGAACGCGCGTTTACTATTGCCAAAAACGCGCAAAATACAAGCGCATTCCCATTGAAGTCTATGGGCCAAAAACCCGCGACAAACGCCCCAAAAAAAGCCCAAGTACTTGTTTATGCGTCAGGCGTTTTTCAGCGCGTTCGAACGCGCTGTAAAACGCGAAAATGTGAACCAGTCCCATAGGGAAGCATTGGTTTGCATCGGTTATGCGTTTTACAGCACGTTCGAACACGCTGTAAAACGCGCAAGTGTGAACTGAGGGTAAAGCCCTCATGTGCCTAAGGAATTAAAGTATTTTTTTCTTTGGAATGGCGTAACCGATTTTCACAAGACAGGTGTCATTTTAATTGGCAGGATCAACCCTAGCAGGCAGTATACCTGGTTGAATAGGGTGCATGCTACTGACAGGTGTTCTTTAAACTTCTGACCGCCTCATTACTGAAGATACCCTTTGCAATGTAAAATGACCCATTCTGGTTTTTCCCAACAGCAGATATAAGGGGCACTAGGGCTTCCCCCTACACAGATTGTTACTAGGTCCTTATGTACAAATGTAATTTGCTCATGGCACCTGTCTTGGCAACTTCTATGACATACATAAGTGTCACAGTAGTGTGAATACCCAGTGGCGTTGCTAGGGCTGGTGTCACCCGGTGCGGTAGAAAATGGTGTCACCCCCCGCTAGCAGACAGATCGCCAAAGCACCCCATACAAACCAACACGCCCCCCCATACAAAACTACACGCTCCCCCCCCATACAAATCTACACGCCCCCCCCCCATACAAAACTACACGCTCCCCCCAATACAAAACTACACGGCACCCACTTCCCTACATACAAAACTACACGGCAAAACCCCCGCTTGCAATATTACACCCCCTCCCGCATGCAATATTACACGGCACCCCTGCATGCAATATTGCACAGCACCTCTGCATACAATATTGCACAGCACCCCCTGCATGCAATATTGCACAGCCTCCTGCATACAATATTGCACAGCACCCCCCTGCATGCAATATTTCACGGCACCCCCCCCCCCCTGCATACAAAACTACCCTGCATCCCTCCCCCTGCATACAAAACTACACGGCAACCACCCCCCCTGCACACAAAACTACACGGTATCCCTCCCCCTGCATACAAAACTACATGGCACCCCCACCTCTGCATACAGTCTCACACAGAATCCTTCACCATACAGTTCTCGGGCCCCCCTCCCCTCAGCACGTCCACAGCACACACATCTACCTCCAGCACTGACATTCAGGGGCGTAGATAAGGGGGGGGGGGAGATAGGGGGGTTCAAACCCCCCCCCCAGAAGAACTACCCGCCGCCGGCCGGAGAGAGTGCTGCTGTGCACTGTTCTTTAATTAAACCTGCCTGCAGTGCGCCTCAGCGCTTCCCTCTTCCTGTCAGTCCTAGGCCGGGCTGCCGGCCGGGCCGTGAGTCAGAAGGAGAGAGAGAGGAAGTCCAGTCACGTGACCTGACATGTCACGTGGTGAGGGGGTGGGGTAGTTGTGGCTCGCGCCTGGTGTTGGGTCGGGGGGTCCGGGTGTCACCCCATCAGACTGGTGTCACCCGGTGCGGCCCGCACCCCCCGCACCCCCCTTGCAACGCCACTGTGAATACCTCAAATATACCAGACAGTACACAGGGGGGAAAAAAATCTCCTTGGCAGCTAAAGTTGGTCTACCCTGGGACAGCATCCAATATCTCAGCTTCTTGTACCCCATAGATGTGGTTGTGGTTATGCGCTATGGACAAAAAACCCACAACTTTCTGTACTTTTTAATAAATGTGAGGGACTTTTCCTTCAGGTAGAACGTGTTCTCATGACGGTGACTAATCACCTCCGAGATAAACCAGCCCCACAATCCAAACATGGACAATCTGATCCATGACCAAATCCAAGGAAGATAATCTAGGCGTACAGGAGCCCTATCTCTGTAGTATGAGCTCAGAAGGCGATAACACCTTCTATGGGCTCAGTCTCTGCAGGTAAATATTGTCTCTGGGTCCTCACGCCCTTCCTCTGTTCACCTAGACTGCATGATTCTGTCTTTTATTTCCGCATTGTGCGGGGCCGGATTGGACTGGTGCAAGTTCTGTGTCCACCACACGTGCTACATGCATCTCATACCTTCTGAGTAGATTGTGAAAAGAGTGGCTACAAAGTGCATCTCTCATTCTGGTCTGTGCATTATACTACCTGTGGTGATAGAGGCATCCAGATATCTAAATTATTGTTAGGAGTAGGGACCCCTCCCTTGACATTCCAGGATTGGGTCATCACCTCGTCCATGTTCCCTTCCCAAAACCAGGTCAGGAGATTGTAGCCATAAAACCAGTAAGATGGAACCACTTCATAGAGACCAGAGACCCTGAAGATAGGGTTAGAGTCCTACACAAATCGTTCACAGACCAGAACCGTTGGAGGGGTCAGGAAAAGGCTAGTGTCCTGTCCAGCCGAGGTCACACATGAAACCCCTATCTTGCGACATACATCAAAGAAATACATGGCCTAATCCATATTTGGTCCACGTCCTTCCTCCTGAGAACTCAGGCCATGTATACGCTTCCATGGTATCAAAATCAAATCCCAGCTCAGTAACAGGGAGCAATTAGATAACTCCAGCCATCCTGCCATTAGGACGGAGTGGATGGAGGTAATATGGAATTGCTAGGACGCATGCCCGAAAAGATAATTCAATGCAAAGATTTTGAGGCAGACTTGGTTTCCAGTAAGTGGTGGAAAAACACTGTCAAACTCTGACATCACAGCTGATAGAGGGGGGGGGGGGGGGTTTGGGGGTGATACTGACCCTTTTTAACACATGTATGGAGAAAAGCAAAGGGTCATTTCTTTGGGGATCACTAACTTGATGGACTGACCGATATTTCTGCTTCCCCACACAACCGGACTTAACCGTCACATAACGTATTTAGTTCTGTTTTTATCCCTTTTATTTTCCAAACTTTTACTTTGTCTGTATATTTTATATTTTCTATGACAACCCCATTGTTTAGATGCACTGTCTTTTTTTAATTTTACAACTTCACTTTAAGGGCTCATTCAGACAGCCGTATGTGTTTTGTGGTCCGCAAATTGCGGCTCCGCAAAACACTGATTCTGGCCCATGTGCGTTCTGCAATCTGCGGATCGCACATGGCTGCCACTCTCATTGAAAATGCCTTTTCTTGTCTGCAATTGCATAACTTTTTTATTTTTCCGTTCACATAGCTGTATGAGGGATTCTTTTTTTCAGGACAAGTTGTACTTTCTAATGCCACCATTTAATATGGCATACGATGTAGTGGGAAGCAGGAAAAAAATTCCAAAGGGGATGGAATTAGAAAAAAAACACAATTCCTCCACTGTTTCACAGGTTTTGTTCCCACGGTGTTCCATTGGTGGCACAACTGACATGTGCCCTTCATTCTCTGGGTCAGTACAATTATAACGATACCACATATGTATAGGTTTTTATGTCTAAATAGTGTAAAAATAAATTGAAACTTTGAGAAAAATTTATTTCTTTTTTTACATCACCATATTCTGACCCCCATAACTTTTTTATAGTTATATCTACTGAGCTGTTTGGGGGCTGATTTTTTGCGGGACAATCTGTAGTTTTTAATGGTACTATTTTGGAGTGTGTGATTTTTTATCACATTTTATTACATTTTTTTGGGTAAGACAAACGATAAAAAAAATGGCAAATTGTCCATTTTGACCCTTTTTTCCATTACACCATATTTATATTTAAAAGTACGGGTGTTTTCGATCTTGGTTATACCCATGAAGTATATATGTTTTGTTATTTATGTATTTATTTGTTTATTTTTTGGAAAGCGGGGTGATTTAAACTTTTATATATTTTTTTATATATATATTATTTAACTTTTTTAAACTATTTTTATGATTTTGAATCTCGTATTTAAGCCTACAAAATCTAATATTTTTTTTAAATTCTGAGCAATCATGGATTTTTTAGGTCCATTAATTGATCAGAATTGCTCATTTCTTATGTTGGCCTGCAACCTGCTGGCCAAAATAAAAATTGCAGCTTCAATACCCTGGGTCTCTTCAGCGAGACCTAGCATATTGAAATCAATTACTGGCATCCTCATTGGCCGCAGAGGATGCCGGTAAGGTTTTTAACCCTTTAGATTCCGTGATCTCAGTTTGATCATGGCATCTAAAGGCTTTAATGACAGTGATCGGCAATATTGCTGATCGCGGTCATTAGCCATGGGTCTCTGCTGTTTGATAGCAGAGATCCTCGAGCCACAAAGTAACAGTCATAAAGTGCACCCTCGTTAGAGCTGCGGAGCCCCTAGTAAGAGTCACAGTGCCTACAGTACACACCAGTAATATTTGCAGAGCTACATGTGCCTGTGAGACAGTACCAACCCTGGTTACCCCACAAACAGCCCCACTACCCCCCCCCCCACCAGGGACCCTGTGAAAAACTGCAATACACTTTTTGCTCCATCTCCACTAGCAACTACAATACTCCAAGTGCCTGCAGAAGTGCTCCCCATTAGTAGTCAAAGTGCCTCGAGTGTCTGCAGCAGTGCCCTCCACAAATGGTCACAATGGTCACAATGCCCCTAGTGACTGCAGCAGTGCCCCCTAGTAAGAACCACAATGCCCTAGTGATTGCAGTAGTGCCCTCCACTAAGAGCACAATACCCATTAGTACCTGCAGCAGTGCTCCCCACTAATAGCCACAATGCCCCTAGTGCCTGCAGCATTGTCCTCCAATAAAAGCCAGAATGCCACTAGTGCCTGCAGCAGTGTCCTCCACTAATAGCCACAATGCCCCTAGTGCCTGCAGCAGTGTCCTCCACTAATAGCCACAATGCCCCTAGTGCCTGCAGCAGTGTCCTCCACTAATAGCCACAATGCCCCTAGTGCCTGCAGCAGTGCCTTCCATTAATAGTCATAATGCCCATAGTGCCTGCAGCAGTGCCCTCCACTAATAGCCACAATGCCCCTAGTGCCTGCAGCAGTGTCCTCTACTAATAGCCACAATGCCCCTAGTGCCTGCAGCAGTGCCCTCCATTAATAGTCGTAATGCCTGTAGAGCCTGCAGCAGTGTCCTCCACTAATAACCACAATGCCCCTAGTGCCTGCAGCAGTGTCCTCCACTAATAGCCACAATGCCCCTAGTGCCTGCAGCAGTGCCCTCCACTAATAGCATCAATGCCCCTAGTGACTGCAGCAGTGCCCCCTAGTAAGAGCCACAATGCCCTAGTGATTGCAGTAGTGCCTCCCACTAATAGCACAATACCCATTAGTGCCTGCAGCAGTGCTCCCCACTAGTAGCCACAGTGCCTCGAGTGCCTGCAGCAGTGCCCTCCACTAATCGTCACAATGCCCCTAGTGCCTGCAGCAGTGCCCTCCACTAATAGCCACAATGTTTCTAGTGCCTGCAGCAGTGCCCTTCACTAATAGCATCAATGCCCCTAGTGCCTGCAGCAGTGCCCTCCATTAATAGTCGTAATGCCCGTAGTGCCTGCAGCAGTGTCCTCCACTAATAGCCAAAATGCCACTAGTGCCTGCAGCAGTGTCCTCTACTAATAGCCACAATGCCCCTAGTGCCTGCAGCAGTGCCCTCCACTAATCGTCACAATGCCCCTAGTGCCTGCAGCAGTGCTCTCCACTAATAGCCACAATGTTTCTAGTGCCTGCAGCAGTGCCCTTCACTAATAGCCACAATGCCCCTAGTGCCTGCAGCAGTGCCCTCCATTAATAGTCGTAATGCCCGTAGTGCCTGCAGCAGTGTCCTCCACTAATAGCCAAAATGCCACTAGTGCCTGCAGCAGTGTCCTCTACTAATAGCCACAATGCCCCTAGTGCCTGCAGCAGTGTCCTCTACTAATAGCCACAATGCCACTAGTGCCTGCAGCATTGTCCTCTACTAATAGCCACAATGCCACTAGTGCCTGCAGCAGTGTCCTCCACTAATAGCCACAATGCCTCTAGTGCCTGCAGCAGTGTCCTCTACTAATAGCCACAATGCCCCTAGTGCCTGCAGCAGTGCCCTCCATTAATAGTCGTAATGCCCGTAGTGCCTGCAGCAGTGTCCTCCACTAATAGCCACAATGTCCCTTGTGCCTGCAGCAGTGTCCTCCACTAACAGCAACAATACCCCAAGTGCTTGCAGTAGTGCCCCCTACTAATAGCCACAATGTCCCTAGTACCTGCAGAAGTGCCCTACACTAATAGCCACAGTGTGCCCCCAGTGTTTACAGCAGTGCCCCCAGAAATCCTTGGAATATACTTTTTTGCTTCAGACCAAAAAAAAAACTCACAACTCCTCTAAAGTAAAAGTGAAAGGGTAACAGTCCATGTGGGGCCCACCCCGTGCCTTTCCTGTTCCCTTATCCTATCGACCGTGTGAACCTGAATATTGGTCACCCAATCCCCAACCATAGGGGAAAATGCACAGAGGCCAGCACTGGACCCTCCCATGATGGGAGTTATAATGATATGAGCCCACAACAGCATAGGGATTCCTCTTAATTTTTGCTATGGGGCCTCTTCTGATCTTTGTCTCTGTAGGCTCTTTCAGCCTACAGTGACATATAAGGGTAAGTCCTTGATTACCTCCATCTGCACGTGGATCCAGTCCAGGAAAGATGTTATTCGGGTGTACACTCCTGGCTTATACCTCAGCGCACAGCCGACACCCCAGCTAGTGGTTCCCATCAGTTTCCACATTTTTTTATCTTCACAGGCTAAGGGACCCCCACTGTCCCCCTAGAAGAACAGAGAGATGTTACTAGAATCAGATCAGGCTACACAAACCATTAACTCTACCAGATACAGTGTTATAGCCTGGAATCAAAATCTATATTTGCAGAGTTATACTATTTAATATACACCACCTGCCGACCACATTCAAGATGCAAAATATTTTTAACTGTGACACGTACAATAATTAACACAAAAAAAGCAGAGAAATTTAATGTGCATAAGTATTTGCAGTGATCCGCTGGTTCACTGCTAAAGTGTTAATGCAATGGTGTGATGCTCATCATCAGTTCAGTAAAGGAGAGACTTAACTTTACTATAATAAAGTTGGCCTGGTCATTGGTCGCCATATCTAATCAATCCGATCTCCCCTCCCTGTTCTTCTACTTGCATCCCACTACCCATTTACCAAACATCAAAGGAACCTCAACCACCAGCCCTTGGCAAACCCCATAGTCCAGCATGTGCACAGAAAGACAGAAAGGTTTTGTCCATCCATTCACTGCAGGTTGGAGAGGATTAGCCACTATGAGGACTACCACCACCTTCATTGTCATTGCCACTAGCCCAATCCTTTCTACCCACACACCTTCTTATAAAGGTCCTACAGAAAGATACCTCCATTTACACTGTGGAGTGTCGGCTTATAGTGTCCAATGGACAGATCCTTCCATCTTATCTGTTGAGTGTGCGGCTTATAGTGTCCTATGGACAGATCCTTCCATCTCCTCTGTGGGGGGTACAGCCTATAGTGTCCTATGAATAGATTCTTCCATCTCCTCTGTGGAGTATACGGCTTATAGTGGTCCTATGGACAGATCCTTCCATCTTATCTGTGGAGTGTGCGGCTTATAGTGTCCTATGGACAGATCCTTCCATCTCCTCTGTGGAGTGTACGGCTTATAGTGTCCTATGCACAGATCCTTCCATCTCCTCTGTGGAGGGTACGGCTTATAGTGGTCCTATGGACAGATCCTTCCATCTCCTCTGTGGAGTGTACAGCTTATAGTGTCCTATGGACAGATCCTTCCATCTCCTCTGTGGAGTGTACGGCTTATAGTGGTCCTATGGACATATCCTTCCATCTCCTCTGTGGAGTGTACAGCTTATAGTGTCCTATGGACAGATCCTTCCATCTCCTCTGTGGAGTGTACGGCTTATAGTGTCCTATGGACAGGTCCTTTCATCTCCTCTGTGGAGTGTACGGCTTATAGTGTCCTATGGACAGATCCTTCCATCTCCTCTGTGGAGGGTACGGCTTATAGTGTCCTATGGACAGATCCCTCCATCTTCTCTGTGGAGGGTACGGCTTATAGTGTCCTATGGAAAGATCCTTCTATCTCCTCTGTGGAGTGTACGGCTTATAGTGTCCTATGGACAGATCCTTGCATCTCCTTTGTGGAACGTTTAGCTTATAGTGGTCCTATGGGCAGATTCTTCCATCTCCTCTGTGCAGTGTACGGCTTATAGTGTCCTATATGGCTTATAATAGTCCTATGGACAGGTCCTTCCATCTCTTCTGTGGAGGGTACAGCTTATAACGGTCCTATGTGGAGTGTACGGCTTATAGTGTCCTATGGACAGATCCTTCCATCTCCTCTGTGCAGTGTACGGCTTATAATGGTCCTATAGACAGGTCCTTCCATCTCCTCTCTGCAGTGTACGGCTTACAGTGGTCCTATGGTCAGATCCTTCCATCTCCTCTGTGGAGTGTACGGCTTATAGTGGTCCTATGGACAGGTCCTTCCATCTCCTCTGTGGAGTGTACGGCTTATAGTGGTCCTATGGACAGATCCTTCCATCTCCTCTGTGGAGTGTACAGCTTATAGTGTCCTATAGACAGATCCTTCCATCTACTCTGTGGAGTGTACGGCTTATAGTGTCCTATGGACAGATCCTTCCATCTCCTCTGTGGAGTGTACGGCTTATAGTGTCCTATGGACAGGTCCTTCCATCTCCTCTGTGGAGTGTAAAGGTTATAGTGTCCTATGGACAGATCCTTCCATCTCCTCTGTGGAATGTACGGCTTATAGTGTCCTATGGACAGATCCTTCCATCTCCTCTGTGGAATGTACGGCTTATAGTGTCCTATGGACAGATCCTTCCATCTCCTCTGTGCAGTGTAAAGGTTATAGTGTCCTATAGACAGATCCTTCCATCTCCTCTGTGGAGGGTACAGCCTATAGTGTCCTATGGACAGATCCTTCTATCTCCTCTGTGGAGTGTACGGCCTATAGTGGTCCTATGGACAGATCCTTCCATCTCCTCTGTGGAGTGTACGGCTTATAACGGTCCTATGTGGAGTGTACGGCTTATAGTGTCCTATGGACAGATCCCTCCATCTCCTCTGTGCAGTGTACGGCTTATAACGGTCCTATGGACAGATCCTTTCATCTCCCCTGTGAATATCTTGAGCTCCTTCAGTGTTATTGCTGGTGAGTTCTCTTTGCCCGGTCGGTGAGTTTTTTTGGGTGGCCTTCTCTGGTCAGGTTTATAGTTGAGACAAATTCTTTCATTTTGTTATATTGGATATAACGGTGCTCCATTGTTCAAAATTTGGGATTTTTTTAATAACTCAACCCTGATCTGTACTTTAGAATTTTTTCCTGTTTGGAGACTCCTTGGACGTTACTTAGTAATGTTGCAGACTCAGGGCCTTTCAGAATAGGTGTATTTATCCTGAAATCATGTGACTGGTCATGTGATGCTTTACACACAATTATGTCACTTCTGAAGTTACATGGTTAGACCAGACCATCTATAGAGGTTTCATAGCAAGTGGAGCACATTCAGTGTTGAGCGAATCGAACTCCACTAAGTGTAATTCGATCTGAATTTGAGGGAAAATTTGATTCGCTGCAAAGTCAAATTTCCTCGTGCTTCGTGGTGACAAATCAATTTTATCTTGAAATAATGTAAAAACAAAAAAAAAAAATTTTAAATCACACTTACCTCATTTATTTGAGCGTAAAGAGCCAGCTGCCGCCATCTTAATTTCACACAAAATCCCATGCACGGTGACATATGAAGTCACCACGCCGGCTAATGTGGTGACATCATCATGGGCCACACGAGATTTCACGCAAGATCTTTAATCAAGATAGCGGCAGCTGGCTTTTTGTGATCAAATGGATGGGGTTAAGAATGAATTATTATTTTAATTTTTTTATTTTACACTGGATTATTGCTATCAGATGCCGTAATCAGCTATGAACGTGGCATCTGAGGGGGGCTGGCAGAATCGCCGCTCCCTGTCACTGCACCCACTACTTACAAAGAAATGCTCTTCATTAAATTCGGCAAAGCAGCCAAATTGAATTTTTCAATACTTCGCTCATCTCTAAGTAAATTCATACAGTTATATTCTTGTACATAGGAGCAGTATTATAGTAGTTATATTCTTGTACATAGAAGCAGTATTATAGTAGTTATATTCTTGTACATAGGAGGCAGTATTATAGTAGTTGTATTCTTGTACATAGGAGCAGTATTATAGTAGTTATATTCTTGTACATAGGAGGCAGTATTATAGTAGTTATATTCTTGTACATAGCAGGCAGTATTATAGTAGTTATATTCTTGTACATAGGAGCAGTATTATAGTAGTTATATTCTTGTACATAGGAGCAGTATTATAGTAATTATATTCTTGTACATAGGAGGCAGTATTATAGTAGTTATATTCTTGTACATAGGAGGCAGTATTATAGTAGTTATATTCTTGTACATAAGAGGCAGTATTATAGTAGTTATATTCTTGTACATAGGAGCAGTATTATAGTAGTTATATTCTTGTACATAGGAGGCAGTATTATAGTAGTTATATTCTTTGTCAATCATCTTTTTATTGAGCAAAAAGAAAGTAATGCACGTACATCAGTGCAGCAATAAAGGGCTCGCAGGCCCAAGTAGTGAAAGCAGTAAGGACGATAAGACAGAAGACACGGCATATCTGCAGTCCAGGAAGGAGTCCCATATAGAAGAGACTGTGCTGTGGCATTGTTCTCTCAGCGGGCCATGCAGTTACAGTTCTTGAAATACTGATAGTGCTTGAGGTAGTTACATAAACAATACAAACCAATTAACTAGTGAACAGAAAAGATATGCAAATCCGAACTTGGTCTCTAGGTGACACATGCAGGGCTAGCTAGGTGTATGATTGCAGCATGCGTTAGTGGACAAGGTTAACTAGGCGTCGGTGATGAGGTGTCAGCAACGTCAGAGGCAGGAGTAGGTGTTCGTGACCTATATAATTTCCAAGGGACCACAAGCTCTCAAACTTGGCATGTGATCTGGCTTCCCAACTGGCCAGCTCCTCTAGACGGTATAATTGATCCACTTTGTGCCACCAATGAAGCAGGGTAGGAGGGTCAGGACTGAGCCACCTTTGTGGAATAAGTAACCTTGCGGCCTGAATCAGATGAGTGGCCAGGTTTCCTTTGGAGGGGAAAAGGCCGTGGAGGGAAGCCAGAGAAGGACCAACTCAGGGGTCAATTTGATATCAGAGCTGGTGATAGTGGAAATGGCCTTCGAGATCTCAGCCCAATATGGCTGTATTTTAGGGCAATACCAAAATATATGTGAAAGCGTTCCCTCTGCCTCCTTACACCTCCAACATTTATCATTAGCGCTAAGGCCACACAGGAAGAGTTGTTTGGGAGTTCTGTACCACTGGGTCAGGACTTTATACGAGTGTTCTTGTACTTTCACACAGCGCGAGAAACCATGTGAGTGTGAGTTCATGCGCAGAATGTCAGTTTCAGTAAATGACTTATTAAGTTCTGACTCCCACACTTTCAAGTATTGGGGCCTAACATTGAGGCTTAGGAGCGTTTAGAGCTAAGTATAGCAATGAGATCAGTTTCCTACGTGGAGATTGTGAGGACAGTAATTTTTCAAACCAAGTGTGGGTAACAACTTGTTGATTCCTAGATATTAGGCTCTTGCCCACCGATCTACACTCGGCCCTGTCCAAGAAGTTGCAAGCGCCTATTAAGGACCGCAAGGGTGGTCATCCGGTAGTTGACCCGCTGCCTCAGAGATAAAGTCTGCTGTGGAGAAGTCGCGTAACTTGCGCCAGACAGAGGGAGTATCAGTGGTCAAGGGTCTAACCGAAAAGGGAACCAAGTCTGCCGGCATGGCAGGAGAAGGGTGTTCAGAATGCTACGATCCTTGTTCAGTTGCTGCATGACAAGGCACGTACCTTTAAGCAGCACATGTGTGTGTAAGGAGACAGAATTCAGGCCCCACAGTGCTGCCCTCTGTTGTTGTGTCAGTTGGAGCAGTTCTAGCGCAGTGCCTAGGGGTTGGCAGCTGTGGACGTGTAGTTGGATCCACCTCTTGAGGTGAATGGCTTTATAGTATAGGTGAAGGTCAGGCAGTGCAAAGCCGCCATGTATCTTGCGAAGGACCAATCTATTATGTGACAACCTTGCCCCTTTCCCACTCCAGAGGAAGATGGATAAGAGTCGTCTAACCTGCGTGAAAAACGAGGAGGGAAGGAAGACAGGCAGCATCTGCATGACGTAGAGGAGTTTAGGTACTATAAATGCCTTTAGCAGGTTCTTCCTCCCCATCCACGATGTGTAAGGTATGCGTAAGTGTCCCAAGTTGCTGCTGTATCTCAGTAATCAGGGGCGAATAATTAAGACTAAACACCTGGTCCAGTGAGGCTGGTAATTTAATTCCCAGGTAGGAGATACTGGAGGTTTGCCATACAAAAGGGGTTGTGGTTTTCAAAGAAGCTATAGAGGCCCGAGGTGCTGAGATATTCATGGCCTCCGACTTAGTGTAGTTGACCTTATAATTAGATGCTTTGCCATACTGTTCAAAAAGTGACAAGAGATGCGGGAAGGCCTCGGCCGGGTTTGAGATCATAAGCAAAGGTCATCAGCATACGCCACATTGATGTATTCAATGGAATCATTCTTGGCCCTAACTCCGCGGATATTCGGGTGATCTCTGATGGACTGCAGAAGCGTTTCCATCGCCAGGATATACAGAGCCGGAGACAAAGGGCAGCCCTGGCGTGTGCCATTCGAGATGGAGAATGGCGGAGACAATGTACCATTGACTCTAATTTTGGCACTAGGCTCAGTATAAAGGGTCATGATTGCATCTTGAAACTGTCTCGGAATACCAAAGCGATGGAGGGTCTGCCTCAAAAATTCCCATTTAACCCGGTCGAAGGCCTTCTCCGCATCCACACTCAAGAATGTCAAGGGAAGGCTTTTCTTCTTAGCCCATTGAATGGCGGTAAGCACTCTACACGAATTGTGGTTACCTTCCCTCCCAGGCACGAAACCTGCCTGGTCAGGGTGTATTAAGTGAGGTAAGAAGACACTAAGTCGAGAGGCCAGAAGCTTCGCCCAAATTTTAATATCCACGTTTAGGAGCGATATAGGCCTATAGCTGCCACATAATGAGGGATCCTTGCCTGGTTTCGGGAGGATGGTGACAATGGCTTCCAGAGATTGCTTATGTAGTTTGGCACCCGTAAGAAGTGCATTGCACCAGTCCACGAGGTGGGGATGAGAATTTTGGAGAATTTCTTATAATACCCTACTGGGAACCCGTCCGGGCGGGGCTCTTCCTAAGGGCATTGAGGCTAGTACTTTCTTTATTTCCTCTTCTGTGGCTGGAGCCAATAGCGTCTCCCCGTCTTCCAAAGAGAGTCGGGGCAACTTGAGAGGTTCGAGGAACCTCCCAATTGCGGCCTCATTCTGGGGATCAGTAGGCAGACCAGTATTGTCTAAGCCATACAAATTTTCATAGAATTTTTGAAATTCTCTAGCTATATCAGTCGTTTTGTGCAAAGATACCCCAGTGCTTGATTTAATGCAGGAAATGTACATTGAGTCTTTCCTCTGTTTTATAAGGGATGACATCAGTTTCGTGCCCTTGTCACCATGGGCAAAGAACCGAAACTGAGAATACTGGTAAGCTCTAGCATCGCAGACATTAAGATGATCTTTTAATAGTGACCTCAGCTTTTGTAACTCAGTTTGAGTGGCTTGTGCCCTGGACCGCTTGTGAATAGCTTCCAGGCCTGCAATTTGTTGAATAAGGGAATGGAGTGTGTGTTGTCTCTCACGCTTAAGTTTAGAGCCTAGTGCTATAAGTTCTCCTCTCAGTACGGACTTATGCGTTTCCCATATTGTTGTAATTGGCATTCCGGGGGTGGAGTTCTCAGCAAAAAACCAGGAAAGTTTTTGGGACAGAGCCTCACAGGAGTCAGGTCTATCTAACAGGGTCTCATTAAGTCTCCACTGTTTAGTTAATGAGGGTATGCTAGAAAAATGAATTACCACAGAGACAGACGCATGGTCTGAGACAGTGATAGGGTCAATCTTGGCCTGTTCGACCATGTCTACACAATTATCTGAAATAAAAAAGTAGTCTAGCCGTTTATAAGTGTTGTGTGCGGCTGAATAATAGGTGAAGTCTTTAGTTGTAGGGTTCACTAACCGCCAGGCGTCTATAAGATGTGCATCAGATAGGTTGTAGTTAATACTGCCGATTGCTGAGTGGGTTAGCTGGGATGAGCCATCAGAAGTGTCTAAGAAAGGGTTCAGCGGGACATTCAGGTCCCCACCCACCAGGCAGACCCCCTCAGCAAAGGCCTTAAGGCATTGTAGTGTACTAATAATCCAGGATTTTTGACCTCTATTAGGGCTATATAGGCTGGCTAGTGTAACCTTCTGCGTCCCTATGACCCCCTTGACAAGTACATAACGGCCCTCAGGGTCAGATTGCGTGGCCGTAAGGGTAAAGGGGACCCGCTTGCTAATGGCAATTCCCACCCCTCTTGTGGCCTTTTTAAAAGTGCTCAGAAACCATTGACTATAGTATCCTCTTTGGAGGGAGGGTACGCATGTGGATTTAAAGTGCAATTCTTGGAAAAAGCAGATGTCAGCGTGCAATTTCCTCAGGATGCGTATAACCTGCGATCTCTTCTGGGGACGTTGAAGCCTCTAACGTTAAATGAAGTACACTTAACTTTTAACATCATGTGCAAACATACTTAATAGAGCGAGTAACAGCAATATATGCGCGCCTAGAGACCATTTGAACCAAGGAAAACAGAAAAAAAGAAAAACAACCAATAACATAATAAAGCCTGGAAAATCAACCAGGCAGAGGGTGAAGTTGTAGCAAGAGCAGTGAACATTATTTCAATGTGAACACTTAATATGGTAGGTATGCAAGACTTCACAACAGTGCGTTTACACCAGGTCCGTGCAGGGGTTGTCCTGATGCGAGGTGGGGGAGAACAGTGGGTGAGAAAATCAATACCACCGGCGCCACCTACAGACCTGGGGAAACAGCACTATGGGTCTTTAACCCCTACAGAGTAATGGGGCATTAAGAGGAAGCAGATATAAGCAGACTAGCAAGCAATAACTAGCACTGTATAAAACTAGTATCAATAAACAGACGATTTAAGTGCAGGAGACAACTATACTTGCGTGCGGCTATATCAGAACTCGGGACAAGGCAGATACCGGGATATCGCCTCGCCTCCCGAGGCTATAGGTCCAACAGGTAAAGGCACTTTAGTAAGGACTTAACGGATCAAGTGTTCCTGGGTTTGGCGGCGCTCCGTTTCCGCGGGCCAGACAGGGACCAGGGTCGCATCTCAGGAAGAACTGGCAAAGGCACTCCAGTCTCGGCCGGCGGCAGCCATGATGGAATATCGAGGGGGTGGTCTTGAGGAGCTCCCACGCCGACGGTAGATCATTAGGGGACCGGATGGTGCATCTTCTCCCCTCCAGTGAAAAGGTGAGGCCGAAGGAAATAGCCATTTATAGGGCACTTTCACACGCCGAAGCTGGTCAGTGAGGGGCGCAGAGCTCTTCGCTTATTCAGCGTGGATGGCGCCAAATCCTGGAATAAGAGGACTTTGGAGCCCTCATAGATGAGTTCTTTGCGTTCCCTCGCCGCCTTCAATATCGCAGCGGTATCAGTATATTTAAGAAGTCCGCAGACCACATCCCGAGGATTTTCATTATCCTTCGGTTTCGGCCTCAGCGAACGGTGGATGCGTTCGATCGCTATATCTGCCGCCCCATCGTCTCCTAGGAGCATAATGAATATGGCGGATGCTGCTCCTGGTAGAGCTTCATAGGCTATGTGCTCGGGCAGACCGCGCAGGCGAATGTTTTTCCGCCTACTGCGGTTCTCCTGGTCTTCAATTAACGCGTAAGCATTGTCCAAGGAAGCCAGGCAGGCAGCTGCATTATCTCCCAGGGTCTGTGCGTGGGTGAGGATAGCGGCTTGGTTGACTTCCAGCGTCTCGACCCGGTGACCCATGTGTTTTATGTCTGACTTAATTTCTTGGAGGTCATGTAGAACCGGAGCGAGAGCTGCTGACAGGGCTGCTGACAGGGCCTGCTGTATAAATTGCCTAGAGATAGGCTCCGTGCTGGATGGGAGAGCTCCCACCATAAGGTCCATGCTTTCAGCTCCCTCTGAATCACGGGTCTCCTCCTCATGGTCAGGCGGCGCCATCTTGGCCGGGCCTCCCGTGGCTGCAGACGGTCGTCTGTTCAGGAATTTCTCCATATCCAGGGACCCTCGGTCAGGTCTAGAGGGGTCAGGCTTATCTTTGGGTATAAATCTGCCAATTTTTCCCATTCTCAGTAGGGTTTAGCTGCAAAATAAACCAGGTTGCAGGACAGCAAGGAGAGGAGCTCTCCTACATGCGACTGACTTGGTCGGCAGTCAGGCTCCGCCCCTATAGTAGTTATATTCTTGTACATAGGAGCAGTATTATAGTAGTTATATTCTTGTACATAGGAGGCAGTATTATAGTAGTTATATTCTTGTACATAGGAGGCAGTATTATAGTAGTTATATTCTTGTACATAGGAGCAGTATTATAGTAGTTATATTCTTGTACATAGGAGCAGTATTATAGTAATTATATTCTTGTACATAGGAGGCAGTATTATAGTAGTTATATTCTTGTACATAGGAGGCAGTATTATAGTAGTTATATTCTTGTACATAAGAGGCAGTATTATAGTAGTTATATTCTTGTACATAGGAGCAGTATTATAGTAGTTATATTCTTGTACATAGGAGGCAGTATTATAGTAGTTATATTCTTGTACATAGGAGCAGTATTATAGTAGTTATATTCTTGTACATAGGAGGCAGTTTTATAGTAGTTATAATCTTATACTTAGGAACAGTATTATAGTGGTTATATTCTTGTACATAGGAGGCAGTTTTATAGTAGTTATATTCTTGTACATAGGAGCAGTATTATAGTAGTTATATTCTTGTACAAAGGAGCAGTATTATAGTAGTGATATTCTTGTACATAGGAGGCAGTATTATAGTAGTTATATTCTTGTACATAGGGGCAGTATTATAGTAGTTATATTCTTGTACATAGGATACAGTATTATAGTAGTTATATTCTTGTACATAGGAGGCAGTATGATAGTAGTTATATTCTTGTACATAGGAGGCAGTATTATAGTAGTTATATTCTTGTACATAGGAGCAGTATTATAGTAGTTATATCCTTGCACATAGGAGCAGTATTATAGTAATTATATTCTTGTACATAGGATACAGTATTATAGTAGTTATATTCCTGTACATAGGAGCAGTATTATAGTAGTTATATCCTTGCACATAGGAGCAGTATTATAGTAATTATATTCTTGTACATAGGAGCAGTATTATAGTAGTTATATTCTTGTACATAGGAGCAGTATTATAGTAGTTATATTCCTGTACATAGGATACAGTATTATAGTAGTTATATTCCTGTACATAGGAGCAGTATTATAGTAGTTATATTCCTGTACATAGGAGCAGTATTATAGTAGTGATATTCTTGTACACAGGAGAAGTTTTATAGTTGTTATATTCTCGTACATAGGAGCAGTATTATAGTAGTTATATTCCTGTACACAGGAGGCAGTATTATAGTGGTTATATTCCTGTACATAGGACCAGTTTTATAGTAGTTATATTCTTGTAGTGTGAGATTCATGATAATCATGTTTGAATACGTATTGAACAGTGTTATAATAGTTATAGCATTACAGCAATAAAGGCTAATTAATTAAGATATCATAATTTCCAATGAGAAACAAAAACCATATGGCTAATACCTAATAATGACCCACACCCAGTTAATGATGTGGTCATGATATGCAGGGAGGGATCGGTTATTTGCTCAGCTTTTTGTAAGTATTTGATATCTAATTAATAAAATTTTTACACTACCTGACAGGTATCCACCCCACCTTCCAGGAATCCGGCACAGAGCATAGATGGCTTTATGACTCCACCATAGATATATTTTTTATTACAGACTCTGTTTGATATGAGGGGGACCCCAGCATAGTCCATTGTCTGAGATGTGTCCCCTGTAAAATAAACAAATCAAGCATAAAATTATAACTATTCTTTATGGACATCTGACACACTGTTATGGGCTACCTGCGGATGAGACTGTTATGGGGGATCAGTAAAGGACACTGTTATGGGGGATTTGTGGATGACACTGTTATGGGGGATCTGCGGATAAGACTGTTATGGGGGATCAGTGAATGACACTGTTATGGGGGATCTTTGGTTGATACTGTTATTTGGGATCTTTGGATGACACACTGTTATGGGGGATCTGTGGAGGACACACTGTTATGGGGGATCAGTGAATGACACTGTTATGGGGGATCTGTGGATGACGCACTGTTATGGGGGATCTGTGGATGACGCACTGTTATGGGGGATCTGTGGATGACACACTGTTATGGGGATCTGTGGATGACGCACTGTTATGGGGGATCTGTGGATGACGCACTGTTATGGGGATCTGTGGATGACGCACTGTTATCGGGGATCTGTGGATGACGCACTATTATGGGGGATCTGTGGATGACACTGTTATGGGGGATCTGTGGATGACGCACTGTTATGGGGGATCTGTGGATGACACTGTTATGGGGGATCTGTGGATGACACTGTTATGAGGGATCTGTGGATGACGCACAGTTATGGGGGATCTGTGGATGACACTGTTATGGGAGATCTGTGGAGGACACACTGTTATGAGGGATCTGTGGATGACACACTATTATGGGGGATCTGTGGATGAAACACTGTTATGGGAGATCTGTGGATGACACACTGTTATCAGGGATCTGTGAATGACTGGTGGTTACAGTAAAATGGCTCGCGGCATAATGATTACTGTTCTCAGGCAACTAGTTACAGTTCTCCAATAAGTGCACAGCTTAGTAATTACAATTCTTTGGCAGTGATTCAGGTTAAAGGGGTTATCCAACCCCTATAATGACTCCCAAAATGCCCGGGCACCCCGGCACACGCATTGTTCTTGATGCCCGCACAGCCGCTGCTACATCTCCCCGTCATACGGATCAAAACATCTGATGACAGAGGGGGCAGCCATTAGCAGGTCGCTATGGGAACGAGCCTCCCTAGCGTCACCCGTGATTCTAGGGAGGCTCGTTCCCTTTCCGACCTGCAATCCCACCTTCCCCAGTTTAATGGTCACATTTCTCTGGCAGGCACATCATTTTGTGGTTAAAGTTCTCTAGCAGGCAAATAGCTTAATGGTTGCTGTTCTCTGGAAGGCATACAGCTCAGTAGTTACAGTTCTCTGGCAGGCATACAGCTTAGTGACTTACAGTTCTCTGGCAGGCACACAGCTTAGTAGTTACAGTTCTCTGGCAGGCATACAGCTTAGTGAGTTACAGTTCTCTGGCAGGCACACAGCTTAGTAGTTACAGTTCTCTGACAGGAATACAGCTTACTGGTTACTGTTCTCTGGCAGGCATGCAGCTTATTAGTTATAGTTCTCTGGCAGCCATACAGCTTAGTGGTTATACTTCTCTAGCAGCCATACAGCTTAGTGGTTACAGTTCTCTGTCAGCCATACAGCTTAGTGGTTACAGTTCTCTGGCAGCCATACAGCTTAGAAGTTACAGTTCTCTGGCAGCCATACAGCTTAGAAGTTACAGTTCTCTGACAGGCATACAGCTTAGTGGTTATAGTTCTCTGACAGGCATAAAGCTTGATGGTTACAATTGTCTGTCAGACATAGAGCTTAATGGTTACAGTTCTCTGGCAGGCACACAGCTTAGTGGTTATAGTTCTCTGGCAGGCATACAGCTTAGTGGTTATAGTTCACTGGCAGACATACAACTTAGTGGTTGCTGTTCTCCTGCAGGCATACAGCTTAGCCTCCCTGAGAAACTCACGGTGACAAGTAAACACAAGGCTGCTGTAGCTTTCAATAATCCAGTCACTGGCAGCCATACAGCTTAGTGGCTACAGTTCTCTGGCAGCCATACAGCTTAGTGGTTATAGTTCTCTGGCAGACATACAGCTTAGTGGTTACTATTCTCTGGCAGGCTCGCAGCTTAGTGGTCATAGTTCTCTGGCAGGCACACAGCTTGGTGGTTATAGTTCTCTGGCAGGCATACAGCTTAGTAGTTACAGTTCTCTGGCAGCCATACAGCTTAGCGGTTAAAGTTCTCTGGCAGAAATACAGCTTAGTGGTTATAGTTCTCTGGCAGGCACACTGCTTAGTGGTTATAGTTCTCTGACAGGCATACAGCTTAGTGGTCACATTTCTCTGACAGGCATACAGCTTAGTAGTTACAGTTCTCTGGCAGGCATACGGCTTAGTGGTTGTAGTTCTCTGGCAGCCATACAGCTTAGTGGTTATAGTTCTCTGGCAGACATACAGCTTAGTGGTTACTTTTCACTGGCAGGCACACAGCTTAGTGGTTACTGTTCTCTGGCAGCCATACAGCTTAGCGGTTACAGTTCTCTGGCAGCCATACAGCTTAGTGGTTATAGTTCTCTGACAGGCATACAGCTTAGTGGTCACATTTCTCTGACAGGCATGCAGCTTAATAGTTACAGTTCTCTGGCAGGCATACAGCTTAGTGGTTGCAGTTCTCTGGCAGCCATACAGCTATAGTTCTCTGGCAGACATACAGCTTAGTGTCTGTGAAGGTTCTCATTTATCCAGGTCATGGTATATCTGTAAAGAATAAATCAAGGCAACTGGACTTGCTGTAGATTTCCTGAAAACGTTTCACAGTAAATTTAAAGGAACACTCCACTGAAACGAGCAAAGTCTTTTATGCTTTATATAAGGCCTTAAAGGGTAGTTTAAGTTTTTCAGATCCTAGTGACATGCTCCACCCCCTTCCACTTGACTTAATATACTGTAGTGTAGTGTTAAGAGTGTTCCTTTAAGATTTCTTTTTTCATTAAAGGAGACAATAGAGATTAATGGTTACAGTTCTCTGGCAGGCACACAGCTTAGTGGTTATAGTTCTCTGGCAGGCATACAGCTTAATGGTTACAGTTCTCTGACAGACATACAACTTAGTGGTTGCTGTTCTCTTGCAGGCATACAGCTTAGCCTCCCTGAGCAACTCACGGTGACAAGTAAACACAAGGCTGCTCTAGCTTTCAATAATCCAGTCACTGGCAGCCATACAGCTTAGTGGTTACAGTTCTCCGACAGCCATACAGCATAGTGGTTATAGTTCTCTGGCAGACATACAGCTTAGTGGTTACTATTCTCTGGCAGGCTCGCAGCTTAGTGGTCATAGTTCTCTGGCAGGCACACAGCTTAGTGGTTATAGTTCTCTTGCAGGCATACAGCTTAGTGGTTACAGTTCTCTGACAGGCATACAGCTTAGTGGTTATAGTTCTCTGGCAGACATACAGCTTAGTGGTTATAGTTCTCTGGCAGACATACAGCTTAGTGGTTACTATTCTCTGACAGGCATACTGCTTAGTGGTCACATTTCTCTGACAGGCATACAGCTTAGTAGTTACAGTTCTCTGGCAGGCATACAGCTTAGTAGTTATAATTCTCTGGCAGCCATACAGCTTAGTGGTTACAGTTCTCTGGCAGCCATACAGCTTAGTGGTTATAGTTCTCTGGAAGGCATACAGCTTAGTAGTTATAATTCTCTGGCAGCCATACAGCTTAGTGGTTACAGTTCTCTGGCAGCCATACAGCTTAGTGGTTATAGTTCTTTGGCAGACATACAGCTTAGTGGTTACTATTCTCTGGCAGGCACACAGCTTAGTGGTTATAGTTCTCTGGCAGACATAGAGCTTAGTGGTTATAGTTCTCTGGCAGACATACAGCTTAGTGGTTGCTATTCTCTTGCAGGCATACAGCTTAGCCTCCCTGAGCAACTCACGGTGACAAGTAAACACAAGGCTGCTGTAGCTTTCAACAATCCAGTCACTGGCATCCCAGTAAGAGAAATAGGGCATCTCTTTGGCCATGGCACAAGTGCATACACTGGAAGTGCCAGGAACCACTAGCAGATACCGCAGAGGCAGATCCAAGCAGCTCATCAGTCTATTTCATTCAGGATCAGTGAGCCACAATGAAAGAAGTCTGCACCTGCTTTCAGAACCACCGGGTCACTGCCCCTCCTAGCGACGTACGCTGACAGGCTCCATGCACATTATCCAGACACCCAAATTGCCCCTGGGCACCCATAACATACTCAGTACCATGTCCAGGACATGCAGCAACAATAAACCTGCCATTATCACACAGCAGAACAACGCCCAGTTACCTGCAATGTGTGTAAACAGTCCAATGCACACCTGTCCACAAGACAGCGCCACCCCTGTCCACAGGTTGTGTGTGGTATTGCATTTTAGCCTCATTCACTGCTGACACAGCCTGTGGGCAGGTGCTGCTTTTTAGAAGAAAGCATCCATGTTTTTCAAAACTTGTATAACCTGCTTTTTCTTTTTTTACTTTGAAGCCTCATAATTATCATTTTTTTCAATATATCATGAATTAAACATAAAAAAATGACTGAAAGTTCTCGTCTTTGTAAATTCACCATTTTCCAGCAGGGAGGGGGATGGAGCGCGCCACACACTTATACTTCACATGTTATTTTTTTTATAATTTTTTTGCTTTTTGTCTCGAATATTGAAACCTTTTCGCCCGTCTTGCTATCTTGCCACCTGCTGCGATCCCATTGCCGCGCTGAATCGGTAATAATACAGCCATTTCCATGGCAACCGTGTGTGATGCAATGAATTCAGCAGCAGGCTTTAAGGAGAAGAATAAGCTGATTCCTAATCCCTCATTTAAATATCTTTCACAAAGGCGCTGGGCAGATCGACCATTTCCATAAAAAAAAAGAAAAAAGAAAAAGAAAAACAACAAAAAAAAATGACAACACGGATTCCCAGGGCTCAGCCTTCCTTTAACGCCGGCTGAAACTATTAATTTATGACAAAGGCTCCTAGAACATGATATATCATACAATCCGTCTAATGATACGAAAACAGATCGATCCACTCGTATGTACGGTCGTAGAATGAATTCTCAGCCAGGGGTCAACATATAGAATGTGGGTGCATGGACAGCGATGACTATATGATATTGACATTTGGATTGATTGTTTCAGTCATTTTTAAAAGCAGGTGTCCCCTTTAAGAAAAAAAAAATACCAGTAAATTTAAAGGGACACTCCACTGAACTGGGCAAAGTCTGTTATGCTTTATACAAGGCCTTAAAGGGTAATTTAAGTTATTCAGATCCTAGTGACATTCTCCACCCCCTTCCACTTGACTTAATATACTGTAGTGTATCGATTGTGTTAAGAGTATTCCTTTAAGATTCCTTTTTTTTTTTTTCTTTAAAGGGGACAATCCGTTTTGCCTGGTGTGTGCCTTTAAGTCATCTGTCACTTTTTTAGTTGTTTCTTAATTATTTCTGTGTTGGGGAAAGATGAGAGTGGCTGCCATGATAGCAGGAAGTACGACTCAGCTTTCCCAGACCTCTGAATGTGCAAAAGGCTGCATTTTACCCAAACAGGTGCACTGAGCACATACTGTACATTTACTGGACATCCATGTTTCCACAAATGACTTCTTTCTAATAAATCTGGGCCCGTCACTCTGATTCAGCTGTATTCTCTATTTTATTCTCCTTATCACAGACTCGGGCTGCTGCGATAGCCTTCCCCCATGCTTTACACTGCATCTCTGCTTGCACACAGTGGTTGTTCAGCAGGAGGTCTGCATGGAGAGATTAATTCAATAACTGCGATGATGAAGTGATTCTTAACTGCGGCTACAACACCTGTAAGAAAGATTAGATTATCAACTAAGTGCTGCGTATACAGCGACTGAGGCCCAATAACTGGGGTGTGGGAGTTCAGGGATCAGCCCCAAACTTAACATAAATTAGAGACTGAGAGTGCACATTATGAACTGCAAACTATAGTCATGCAGAGGGTTCAATAAAGAATGGTTTTCAATATGGGGGACATGTGGCTGCACTGTATATGGGGGACATATGGCTGCACTGTATATGGGGGACATGTGGCTGCACTGTATATGGGGGACATGTGTCTGCACTGTATATGGGGGACATGTGTCTGGACTGTATATGGGGGACATGTGTCTGCACTGTATATGGGGGAAATGTGGCTGCACTGTATATGGGTGACATGACTGCACTGTATATGGGGGACATGTGACTCCACTGTATATGGGGGCTATGTGACTGCACTGTATATGGGGGACATATGACTGCACTGTATATGGGGGACATGTGTCTGCACTGTATATGGGGGACATGTGTCTGCACTGTATATGGGGGACATATGGCTGCACTGTATATGGGGGACATATGACTGCACTGTATATGGAGGACATGTGTCTGCACTGTATATGGGGGCTATGTGACTGCACTGTATATGGGGGACATGTGTCTGCACTGTATATGGGGGAAATGTGGCTGCACTATATATGGGTGACATGACTGCACTGTATATGGGGGACATGTGACTCCACTGTATATGGGGGCTATGTGACTGCACTGTATATGGGGGACATATGACTGCACTGTATATGGAGGACATGTGTCTGCACTGTATATGGGGGCTATGTGACTGCACTGTATATGGGGGACATGTGTCTGCACTGTATATGGGGGACATGTGGCTGCACTGTATATGGGTGACATGACTGCACTGTATATGGGGGACATGTGACTCCACTGTATATGGGGGACATGTGTCTGCACTGTATATGGGGGACATGTGACTCCACTGTATATGGGGGACATGTGGCTGCACTGTATATGGGGGATATGTGACTGCACTGTATATGGGGGACATGTGGCTGCATTGTATATGGGGGACATGTGTCTGCACTGTATATGGGGGACATGTGTCTGCACTGTATATGGGTGACATGACTGCACTGTATATGGGGGACATGTGGCTGCACTGTATATGGGGGACATGTGGCTGCACTGTATATGGGGGATATGTGACTGCACTGTATATGGGGGACATGTTGCTGCACTGTATATGGGGACATGTGTCTGTACTGTATATGGGAGACATGTGTCTGCACTGTATATGGGGGACATGTGGCTGCACTGTATATGGGGGACATGTGTCTGCACTGTATATGGGTGACATGACTGCACTGTATATGGGGGACATGTGACTGCACTGTATATGGGGGACATGTGTCTGCACTGTATATGGGAGACATGTGGCTGCACTGTATATGGGGGACATGTGGCTGCACTGTATATGGGGGACATGTGGCTGCACTTTATATGGGGGACATGTGGCTGCACTGTATATGGGGGACATGTGGCTGCACTGTATATGGGGGACATGTGGCTGCACTGTATATTGGGGACATATGACTGCACTGTATATGGAGGACATGTGTCTGCACTGTATATGGGGGCTATGTGACTGCACTGTATATGGGGGACATGTGGCTGCACTGTATATGGGTGACATGACTGCACTGTATATGGGGGACATGTGACTCCACTGTATATGGGGGACATGTGACTCCACTGTATATGGGGGACATGTGTCTACACTGTATATGGGGGACATGTGTCTGCACTGTATATGGGGGACATATGACTGCACTGTATATGGAGGACATGTGTCTGCACTGTATATGGGGGCTATGTGACTGCACTGTATATGGGGGACATGGGTCTGCACTGTATATGGGGGACATGTGGCTGCACTGTATATGGGTGACATGACTGCACTGTATATGGGGGACATGTGACTCCACTGTATATGGGGGACATGTGTCTGCACTGTATATGGGGGACATGTGTCTGCACTGTATATGGGGGACATGTGACTCCACTGTATATGGGGGACATGTGGCTGCACTATATATATGGCGGACATGTGTCTGCACTGTATATGGGGGACATGTGGCTGCACTGTATATGGGGGACATGTGTCTGCACTGTATAGGGGTGACATGTGGCTGCACTGTATATGGGGGACATGTGTCTGCACTGTATATGGGTGACATGACTGCACTGTATATGGGGGAGCTGTGGCTGCACTGTATATGGGGGACATGTGGCTGCACTGTATATGGGGGATATGGACTGCACTGTATATGGGGGACATGTTGCTGCACTGTATATGGGGGACATGTGTCTGTACTGTATATGGGAGACATGTGTCTGCACTGTATATGGGGGACATGTGTCTGCACTGTATATGGGGGCTATGTGACTGCACTGTATATGGGGGACATGTGGCTGCACTGTATATGGGTGACATGACTGCACTGTATATGGGGGACATGTGACTCCACTGTATATGGGGGACATGTGTCTGCACTGTATATGGGGGACATGTGTCTGCACTGTATATGGGGGACATATGACTGCACTGTATATGGGGGACATGTGTCTGCACTGTATATGGGGGCTATGTGACTGCACTGTATATGGGGGACATGTGGCTGCACTGTATATGGGTGACATGACTGCACTGTATATGGGGGACATGTGACTCCACTGTATATGGGGGACATGTGTCTACACTGTATATGGAGGACATGTGTCTGCACTGTATATGGGGGCTATGTGACTGCACTGTATATGGGGGACATGTGTCTGCACTGTATATGGGTGACATGAGCTGCACTGTATATGGGGACATGTGACTCCACTGTATATGGGGACATGTGTCTGCACTGTATATGGGGGACATGTGACTCCACTGTATATGGGGACATGTGGCTGCACTATATATATGGGGGATATGTGACTGCACTGTATATGGGGGACATGTGTCTGCACTGTATATGGGGGACATGTGGCTGCACTGTATATGGGGGACATGTGGCTGAACTGTATATGGGTGACATGACTGCACTGTATATGGGGGAGCTGTGGCTGCACTGTATATGGGGGACATGTGGCTGCACTGTATATTGGGGACATATGACTGCACTGTATATGGGGGACATGTGTCTGCACTGTATATGGGGGACATGTGTCTGTACTGTATATGGGAGACATGTGTCTGCACTGTATATGGGGGACATGTGGCTGCACTGTATATGGGGGACATGTGTCTGCACTGTATATGGGTGACATGACTGCACTGTATATGGGGGACATGTGACTGCACTGTATATGGGGGACATGTGTCTGCACTGTATATGGGGAACATGTGGCTGCACTGTATATGGGGGACATGTGGCTGCACTGTATATGGGGGACATGTGGCTGCACTTTATATGGGGGACATGTGGCTGCACTGTATATTGGGGACACGTGGCTGCACTGTATATGGGGGACATGTGGCTGCACTGTATATTGGGGACATGTGGCTTCACTGTATATGGGTGACATGACTGCACTGTATATAGGGGACATAGGAATGCACTGTATATGGGGGGAATGTGTCTGAACTGTATATGGGGGCTAGTGACTGCACTGTATATATTGGACATGTGTCTACACTGTATATGGGGGACATATGACTGCACTGTATATGGGGAGCATGTGGCTGCACTGTATATGGGGGACATATGACTGCACTGTATATGGGGGACATGACTGCACTGTATATGGGTGACATGACTGCACTGTTTATGGGGGCCAGTGACTGCACTGTATATATTGGACATTTGTCTACACTGTATATGGGGGACATATGACTGCACTGTATATGGGGACATGTGGCTGCACTGTATATGGGGGACATATGACTGCACTGTATATGGGGGACATATGACCGCACTTTTTATGAGTGACATGACTGCACTGTTTATGGGGGCCAGTGACTGCTCTGTATATATTGAACATGTGTCTGCACTGTATATGGGGGACATGTGGCTGCACTGTATATGGGGGCCAGTGACTGCACTGTATATATTGGACATGTGTCTGCACTGTATATGGGGGACATGACTGCTGTGTATAATATGGGGGCCAGTGACTGCACTGTATATATTGGACATGTGGCTGCACTGTATATGGGGGACATGACTGCTCTGTATAATATGGGGGCCAGTGACTGCACTGTATATATTGGACATGTGGCTGCACTGTATATGGGGGACATGACTGCTCTGTATAATATGGGGGTCAGTGACTGCACTGTGTATATTGGACATGTGGCTGCACTGTATATAGGGGACATGTGGCTGCACTGTATATGGGGGACATATGACTGCACTATATATGGGGGACATGACTGCTCTGTATATGGGTGACATGTAGCTGCACTGTAAACTCGGGACATATGACTGCACTGTATATGGGGGACTTGTGGCTGCACTGTATACGGGGGATATGTGATTACACTGTATGTGAGGTTCATGTGACTGCACTGTTATGAAGCACACACCACTGTACTGTATATGGTGGTCATGTGACTGCACTGTATATAGGAGACTTATGACTGCTCTGTATATTGGACTGCAGAGTATGAGGGTCATGGAGGACATGTAACTGCACTGTATATGGGGGATGTGTGACTGCACTGTATACAGGGGATGTATAACTGGATTGTATATGGGGGCATGTTTTGCATTGTATAAGGGGGGACAGTGACTGCACTGTATTTGGGGAACATGCATCTGCACCATATATAGGGGACAAGTAACTGCACCGTATGTGGAGGACATACTACTCTGTATATGGGGAAATGGGAGTGTGCTGTATATTGGGGACATGGGACTGAACCGTATATAGGGAATATGTGACTACACTTTATACGGGGGACATGGGACTACACGGTATATAGGGGACAAGTGACTGCACCATATATGAAGAACATACTACACTGTATACGCGGAAATCGGACTGCGCTATATATGGGGGACCTGGGAGGGCACTGTATAATGGGGACATGGGTCTGCAGCGTATATGGGGGATATTGGACTGCACAGCATATGGCAGACACGCTGTATATGGAGCAGACGTGACTGCACTGTATATGGGGGATATACAACTGTCCTGTATATAAGAAGGCCTCCAGCTGCACTGTATATGTGGAATGTGACTGCACTGTTTATAAGGAGACTTGTGGCTGAACTGTATCTGGGTGGCAAACATCTAGTCCTTGATTTTCAAGTCCTTGATTTATTACTATAACTGCTACGTAGGAGGCGGTATTACACACTGCACATGCCTGCTATATAGGAATCTGAACATGGCTGCTCTGTCTTCAGATATGTTAGTGACTGGGTTGCCTGTCCTTGTCCCTAGGACCCTTTGTTCTTGGATGGCACTACCTGAAATCACAAATAGATCTGCATACACTGGATGGACGGGTGTCATTAAGAGCTTCAGAGCGGGCAGGCAATGAAACAAATACAGTTTATTATTCAGTCCCTTTATCTTTTCCAATATATTTTATGGACATCTCTTTGCTTCCTGATGCAGAAATGTTTTATACAAAAATTGTTCTGTGTTTTCACAGGTTTGTTATAAGACAGACATTTCTTCATCAAGGGGAGCAAACTGAAGGCACAGCAACTACACCAGCAGAATAATGAGTGCAGCTCTGGAGTATAATACATGATGCAACGCAGGATACTGTAAGTACAAATAATGTATGTATACAGTGACTCCACCAGCAGAATAGTGAGTGCAGCTCTGGAGTATAATACAGGATGTAACTCAGGATCAGTACAGGATAAGTAATGTAATGTATGTACACAGTGACTCCACCAGCAGAATAGTGAGTGCAGCTCTGGAGTATAATACAGGATGTAACTCAAGATAAGTACAGGATAAGTAATGTAATGTATGCACACAGTGACTGCACCAGCAGAATAGTGAGTGCAGCTCTGAAGTATAATACAGGATGTAACTCGGGATCAGTACAGGATAAGTAATGTATGTATGTACACAGTGACTGCACCAGCAGAATAGTGAGTGCAGCTCTGGAGTATAATACAGGATGTAACTCAGGATCAGTACAGGATAAATAATGTAATGTATGTACACAGTGACTGCACCAGCAGAATAGTGAGTGCAGCTCTGTCGTATAATACAGGATGTAACTCAGGATCAGTACAGGATAAGTAATGTAATGTATGTACACAGTGACTGCACCAGCAGAATAGTGAGTGCAGCTCTGGAGTATAATACAGGATGTAACTCAGGATCAGTACAGGATAAGTAATGTAATGTATGTACACAGTGACTCCACTAGCAGAATAGTGAGTGCAGCTCTGGAGTATAATACAGGATGTAACTCCGGATCAGTACAGGATAAGTAATGTAATGTATGTGCACAGTGACTCCACTAGCAGAATAGTGAGTGCAGCTCTGGAGTATAATACAGGATGTAACTTAGGATCGGTACAGGATAAGTAGTGTAATGTATGTACACAGTGACTCCACTAGCAGAATAGTGAGTGCAGCTCTGGAGAAGTATAATACAGGATGTAACTCAGAATCAGAGAGGATAAGTAATGTATGTACACAGTGACTCCACCAGCAGAATAGTGAGTGCAGCTCTGGAGGAGTATAATACAGGATGTAACTCAGGATCGGTACAGGATAAGTAATATAATGTATGTACACAGTGACTCCACTAGCAGAATAGTGAGTGCAGCTCTGGAGTATAATACAGGATGTAACTCAGGATCAGTACAGGATAAGTACTGTAATGTATGTACAGTGACTGCTCCAGCAGAATAGTGAGTGCAGCTCTGGTGTATAATACAGGATGTAACTCAGGATCAGTACAGGATAAGTAATGTAATGTATGTACACAGTGACTCCACTAGCAGAATAGTGAGCGCAGCTCTGGAGGAGTATAATACAGGATGTAACTCAGGATCAGTACAGGATAAGTAATGTATGTACACAGTGACTGCATCAGCAGAATAGTGAGTGCAGCTCTGAAGTATAATACAGGATGTAACTCAGGATCAGTACAGGATAAGTAATGTAATGTATGTACACAGTGACTGCACCAGCAGAATAGTGAGTGCAGGTCTGGAGTATAATACAGGATGTAACTCAGGATCAGTACAGGATATGTAATGTATGTACACAGTGACTCCACCAGCAGAATAGTGAGTGCAGCTCTGGAGTATATTACAGGATGTAACTCAGGATCAGAACAGGATAAGTAATGTATGTACACAGTGACTCCACCAGCAGAATAGTGAGTGCAGCTCTGGAGTATATTACAAGATTGAACTCAGGATCAGTACAAGTAATTAATGTCATATATTTACAAAGGGCACACATTTTATGTAGAAGGACATGTACATTTTAATGAATGAGATCCAAACAATATTTACCCAGATTCTGCCTAAATTAACCATACATCACTTAGGAACACTCTCTTATAGGGACCTATGGAGGTCTGACCCCACTGATCTTGTGAATGAAGAGGCCGCAGTACTGCAGTAGAACTGAGTTCACCTCACAGTGTACCCTGCACAGTAACACTGCCACCTACCCTCTGTGCAGGGAACTACAGCATTGTCCCCTTCAAGTGAGTTGGAATCAATTTTTAGGACTGGAACAACCCTTGATAGCCCAATATGGCCTAAAATCTGCAAAGTAAAGTGGAACTCTCACTACCATTTTTGTAGTCATGGTCACAGGGGTCCAGGAGGCAGTGATGAAGGCTGCTATATGCAGGGTTCTTG
The DNA here is from genome assembly GCA_033119425.1 of Bufotes viridis. Taxonomy (NCBI): domain Eukaryota; kingdom Metazoa; phylum Chordata; class Amphibia; order Anura; family Bufonidae; genus Bufotes; species Bufotes viridis. The sequence continues at coordinate 22,787,493 of CM065591.1, forward strand.
CACTAAAGAACTGGTTTATTTGTCTGACGCTCTGCTTGAGAATATCGGTGGTTTGTGACCCTCTATCCCATCCAACATTTCCTTCCCAAATTGTAGAGAATGAAATCCGCTTTACCACAGGGGCACCATCAAAAAAAGCATAGAAACACAGTTATGTTAAGAGTCACCCTTTTGTGGTCCACTTCATAAGACAGTTCTTTAAAACACGGGACTGCTGGCCAGTGCCGGCGTTAGGGGGGGGCAAACTGGCAAACAGGGCCCCCATCCTCTAAGCGGCCCCATGCTTTACTGCTGCTGAACAGTCGGGAAACAGTTCCCGGCTTAGGAGTCCCTGCTCTGATTCCATATATGGCTGTGTTCATATATGGAGTTAGTGCTATGAACATGAAGGGAGTGTCCCCAAGCATTGTCAGTATGCTTGGGGACACCCTGTGTATTTAAGTCTTATTTAGCCTCTACTTTTGAAACATTTCTGCTGGGATTCAAATTCATAACCATCTAACTTTAAAGGCAAGAACCTTCAGCACTGAGCTGTAGAGCTCAATGTTATACTATTGCAGAAAAACCTGATAGTAGTTTGTCATGTAATAGCTATTCATATACAGCAGAAGTATCATATTATATTTTTTTATTAATTGTAAAAAAAAAAGTATGGCACAAAATAAATATGTAATTACAAAAAAAAAATATATAAAATGATAACTGATATATATGAATGCACAATACATGGGAAACTAATACTGAAGTTTTTAGCCATAACTTATTCTCAGCAGTGTAACATTGAGCTCTATAGCTTAGTGGTTAATGTTCTTGCCATACACAGGGTGTCCCCAACAGTGAAAAGTTTGATTTTTGTTTGAAAAATGGAACAAAACGTAAAATATGATCAAATAACACCTGTGTTAATCCATGCCAACCTTTTTAACTTGTGTACCTACTATTTTTTGTTGGGGAAGGTGGCAACCCTAACCGCATTCTTGCTCAAGACCTCTATAGGCCCGCTCCCTGCAGCAATTCCAGCTTTAGTCAGCAATATAAACGTCAGGACTCACTTTGGACGATTTTTTTTTCTTTTTATCGTGATATTCTGACCCCCATAACTTTTTATAGTTATGTCTTTGGAGATGTGTTGGGGCTCATTTTTTGTGGAACGCTCTGTCGTTTTTGACAATACCATTATGGGGTGTGTATGACTTGATCACTTTTTATTCAATTTTCTTCAGAGATAAAGTGCTTAAAAAATGTTGAATCGGCCTTTTTTAAATTTTTTCTGTTACGCCATTCACCATATGTGCTAACTTTTTTCATGTTTTAATAGTATGGGCATTTTTTCATGCAGCGATGCCCATAATGTTATTTTTTTTTTGTTTATTTTTATTTTGGGGAAAGGGGGATTATTTGAATTTTTCTATTTTTTCTATTTGCAAAACTTTTTTTTTTTTTTTTTTACTTTTCATTGTGTTACCAAGTGGACCACCAATCAGATTGCAACTTATACAGAATTCTGTATAGAAATCTCTTTACCCCACTATTGATTTTGCCCAGGCCCAAATTTTGTCTAAAACCCACCCTGTATGCAACAGTCCATAAAACTCAGCTTCCTGGGGTCTTAGGTAGGATGAATAGGGATATCCTGCGCTGACGGGGTTGTCGAAGATTAGAAAAACACCACAGCTTTTTTCCAACAATAGCGCCACTCCTGCCCATGGGTTGTGTCAGGTATTGCAACCCCACTAAAGTGAGTGGGGTTAAGCTGCAATACCACATATAACCCGTGGACAGGACTGGCGCTGTTTTTGGAACAAAGCAAACAGGTTTTTCCAATTCTTTACAGCCTTATTCATTTCCATGTTGACCAAAGGTCTTATTGTGTTGAGTTACTAAAATGTGCAACGCTGCTTGTGAAGTACCTCCTTCCTCCGTGGCTCCCCATCCTGATATCCAGCAGATTTTACCCTCCGGAAAATCCTCTCCATAATTTGGAAGGCAGATTGGTTGTATTAAGCCTAATAATGAGAGAAACATAAGGAAAATTACCCAAAAAAGTGTAATTTTACCTACTGACCATTAGGTGGCGACCTGAGACAGAATGATAATGAGCCCCCAGTGAAAACACACATAGATTAACCCTTTAATAGCAAGCTTATTCAGGTCCAAATAACCAGACCCTATTTAGTGTTTTTTTTCTTAGGGGCAGATTAAAGGGCGATAATATATTTGGCGCAATTCATGACAACCCCCCCTCCCCAATTCACACCTCTTTTTCAAGACACTTTTCCTGAATGCTTTCTTGTAGAAACAGCGCCACGCCCATCCATGGGTTTAGTTCTATAGAATAGAATAGGGCTAAGCTGCAATACCAGACACAGCCTGTGGACAGGTGGGGGAGCTGTTTTAAAAAGAAAGCAGCCATGTTTTTTTCTAACCCTAGACAAGTCCGTTAAATAATCTTTTTATCTAAATTACACTAAGCTTTCTATCTCTAGGGGAGGCAGTTGTCATGGTTACCAAGGGAAGATTTATGTCTTTTATTAATAAAGAAGATTAAACTAAGGGCAATATATTAATGATATCCTACATTATCATCAGAGTCACCCACTACACATTAAAGTTATTTACAGTATTTTACTTTCTGTTGAGACATATTTCTGGCGACAATATTTTAAAATTATTTTTATCCAGCTTGAAAAGGGTGGTCCGCTTTGGATAATCCCTTTGGAAGGGTCCCCAATCCTAAAATAGTTATCAGCTTTCCCCTACTTATCATCGATAATCTGTGAGAAAATCTGGCAGCAAGTGTTAAGTTTTCCTACAGCTCCCCCACTGGAGAGATCAAGCATTACACAGTTCTTACTGAAATGAATAGGCTTATATGTAATACGTGGACATGCCAAGTCCTCCAAAATGGGAAATATGTGCTGCGGTCCCTGTTGATCACTGATAATCAGTCGGAAAATCCACAAACAATTTCCCTACAGCTCTCCTGAAGCATTACACAGTTTTTTTTATGATGGTAGCCTGTGCCCACTGCCATTCCATTCTCACGTGCGCCACTCACCTGCCCTTCCGCTTCCATGCTTCTGCACCCTAATCTCGCCCGTTCTATGGCTCACCAGACTGTGGGACTGTGCCTGAGCAATAGTTTTTAGTCCACTAGTGTGCTGCAAAGGTGTGCTGTTTCTGTGTTTGTCTGCCCATGTACTGACTTCTGTCTGTTCCCCAGATTTGACCCCATTCGCTGCCTGACCTGACTTCTGCCTGTTCTCTGTTCTCACCCTGAGCTGCCCAACCTGACCTCGGCCTCTTTCTCACTTTGCACATACTCTGCCTGCCAAGACCTCGGCCTGTTTCTGGCTACATGTTGCCTGATTCCTCAGTGCTCCTCACCAGTGTATCTTGACCCCTATGGATCAGCAATCATTTAAAAAGAGATTTCTCCGAGAGGTAGAGGCCTGGTGGTTTTCCTGCAGCAAAGTCCAAATCCCTGTATAGGGGTTAAAGGGTAAATACCAGGAAGGGCAGCACTTAGATAATGCCCTTAGGAGTAGCCCCAAGCCAAATCCGTTCAAGTGGCACAGTGGGCCCACACCCGCTTCATAACAGTTCTTTTTGAAATTAATGGACTTTTTGTCTAATCCACCGACATGTTGGTTCCTCCAGAATGAGGAATTGATGCTGGGACCTAGTGATCAGCCACAATCTCTGAGGAAATAAAGCCACAAGTGTTTAATTTTCCTACAGCTCCCCCACAGGTAAGATTAAGCATTACACAGTTCTTATTGAAATTAATAGGCGTTTTAAATAATACACAGACATGCTGAGTCCACCAGAATGGGGAATAGGTGCTGGGGTTCCTGTTGATCATTTAGAATCTGTGTGGAAGTCCAGCAGCAAGTGTTCAATTTCCCTAGAGCTCCCCCACAGGAAAACCAAAGCATTACACATTTCTTATTAATGGCCTGTTTAGGCAAAGCATGGCTCTGCCAGGTCCTTCAGAACAGCAACTAGGTGGCCTAGTTTAAGGGGTCGATATTTATGTTTTGATCTACTGATTGGTGCAATACCAGATACAACCCAAGCCAAGAGTGGCGCTGTTTCTAGAAACCATCTAGAAATCCCATATAACAGTCATTTTATTATTCTACTTGACACAGGTTCCTTGTAAGAACATTGCAGCGTACCATTGAACGTAAAGGGTGTGGCCAGCTTCAGGAGGGCGATATCATTGGCCATGGAGCTTGATTTGTATTTGCTGTGGTATATGATCTTTTCAACCAGAACCGAATTAGTCGGAGGTTCCAGAGGTTGGTTCACCAGCCCGACCTGCACGCTCCATGATTCTGGAAAATACAAGCTGCAAATCAAGGGAGAAAAGGCTCAGTCAAAGTAACATGGTTTACAATGGATTTATAATCAGATTCTGTATCAGATGTAGCAGAGCTGAGAAGTTGCAATTAAAATGATCCTTTTATGCTCCCCTTGAAACTTTTGGGCCCCAATACAAAATCTGCAACAGGGCCCCCACCGGTCATGTTCCAGTTATAATACGAGTGACTTTAGGCCAAGAACAAAACGTATCCCTCTACACCCCCATCAGTGAAAATAATATTGATGCAGCACAAAGAGATAGAAAAAGATGTATATATTCTTCTATATATTTTCCAGGAAGTCAGCTACTCCCTCATTTCTCTTTGGCATAAACCTCTGTCTGGCTGTAAGGCAACTGGCTGCAGCAGGAGCCCTCCCCCACTGCTCCGAGGTCAGGAACACTAAACAGATCAGCTATAAATGGAAGGTATTAGAAGGGAATTAAAGGGGTTTTGTCAAGTTTGCAAATTATCCTCTATCCACAGGATAACCGGCCGATGTGACCCCCACTGATCCTGAGAACGGGGGTCCCGTTCCCCTGATCTGACGGAGCGGCAGGTCGAACACTTTATTCATTCAATTTGGAACTGCCGGAGAAAGCTAAGTACAGCAGTTCCATAGAGAATGTATGGAGCAATAGGGTGCATGCTCAACCTGCCGCTCCATCAGATTGGGGGAATGGGACCCCCGTTCTCAGGATCGGTGGGGGTTCCAGCAGTTAGACCACCCCTATCCTGTAGATAAAAAAAACGTGCAAACTTGGCACAACCCCTTTAACCCCCTGTATTCTCTGCATGACTGCAGTCGTTGGCATGCTGGCAGTTGTAGTTTTCCTACTGTTCTTCGATCACAATCTTGATCGCCTGTCTACCACTACCAGGTGAGCATAAAACACGCAGGTAGTGAGGCAGAAAACAATAGAAGTACCTTGAGTGGTGCCAACTGACAGACTTGGCCCTACTCCATCTGACAAACTCAGCTCTGCTTCATCAATATATTTGGAGATGCCCTGGTACGCATTTCTGCCTGTCAAAAATCATGGTGGCTCCAGGGGTGGTCAGTAAATGCTGAGCACACTATAGTATCGGCAACATCAATATATTTCCTGGTCTTTATAGAACAAGGAGGCTGGGAGCATGAGATACCGAAGCGCGTGAGCATCCTCCGCAGTTCTCTTGGCCATGCTAGATAAGCCTCCGATGACATTTCAATTAAAGCAGAGGATTCTATTATAGTTTTTTTCAGCCATAATCTGTATATACGGAGCACTGAAAATAGAGAGGGGAGAGAGGAGCTGATGGGTGAAGGGGGCCGGGACCTCAACGGGTAGAAAACTAAAGAACAGGTGAAACATTTTTGTTTTAAAGCAGTTTTTAAAGATTTTTTCCTTGGATAGTGATGGATTATCAGATTGGTCGGCTCAGATTCCAGACACTCCCACTGATCAGTTGATTGTGGCGTCAAGCTGATCGATTTGTCACAGCGCCATGCATATGATAGTGGGCATGCCCAGTACTGCGCCTGCGGCTCTCAAATTGTTACAAGAAGTGTTATACTTACAGAAAAATGGACCGACGATCAACAGTTCGTTCAACTTCTAATATTACGGCTAGTCGTGTATAAATGCAAACCATTCAAGTGACGAGACAAGATTCGGTGCATGCACTTACTCATATACACAGTGAGCGGCAGTAACTATCCACTGGGGACTGATGAGCGAGCCTCCGCACAGGTGAATATCCTGGAACGACAGACTGGCTTGCCAAGGCCACTGTCCCTCTGCAGATATGTTCCCTCCCACGATACGTGCGGATGAAGAATAACTGGGTCGATTTCCACAAACTGCAATTAAACCAAGGGATTACTGTCATGGTGAAAAGGCAATGCAGGACCTCTGTGGAACGGGAGAAGGAGAGGAGATCTGCACTACTCCAGACCTGGGTATGTATTTTTATGTTGTTGTTTTTTACCATTGATTCCAGAAATTGAGGTATGGATGGCAGGGACAGGGCTAACCACCCTGTTCCTCCACTCTTGGTGGGAGTTCACTGGTTCTTCCAGGAGAGGACCTCGAGTCCAGACAGAGTGGAGGCAGGAAGCACATGTCAGAGCTCCTGCTGCAAGGGTAAACTGTGTGAAGGTTTTCTGAGAGATGCTATCATGGTGTACCTCAATTAAAATAAGCAAATAACGCCATATCAGCATGGCTTCATGAGGGATCGGTCATGTCAAACTAATTTAATCAGATCCTATGAGGAGGTAAGTTCTAGACTTGACAGCGGCGAATCAATGGATGTCGTATATCTGGACTTCTCCAAAGCATTTGACACTGTACCTCATAAAAGGTTAGTATATAAAATGAGGATGCTCGGACTGGGAGAAAATGTCTGTAAGTGGGTAAGTAACTGGCTGAGTGACAGAAAACAGAGGGTGGTTATTAACGGTAGATACTCAGATTGGGTCACTGTCACTAGTGGGGTACCTCAGGGGTCAGTACTGGAGGGTTCACTGTCACTAGTGGGGTACCTCAGGGGTCAGTACTGGAGGGGTCACTGTCACTAGTGGGGTACCTCAGGAGTCAGTACTGGAGGGGTCACTGTCACGAGTGGGGTATCACAGGGGTCAGTATTGGAGGGGTCACTGTCACTAGTGGGGTACCTCAGGGGTCAGTACTGGAGGGGTCACTGTCACGAGTGGGGTATCACAGGGGTCAGTATTGGAGGGGTCACTGTCACTAGTGGGGTACCTCAGGGGTCAGTACTGGAGGGGTCACTGTCACGAGTGGGGTATCACAGGGGTCAGTATTGGAGGGGTCACTGTCACTAGTGGGGTACCACAGGGGTCAGTATTGGAGGGGTTACCGTCACTAGTGGGGTACCTCAGGGGGCAGTATTGGGCCCTATTCTCTTCAATATATTTATTAATGATCTTGTAGAAGGCTTGCACAGTAAAATGTAATTTTTTGCAGATGACACTAAACTGTGTAAAGTAATTAACACTGAAGAGGACAGTTTTCTGCTACAGATGGATCTGGATAGATTGGGGGCTTGGGCAGAGAAATGGCAGATGAGGTTTAACACTGACAAATGTAAAGTTATGCACATGGGAAGGAATAATGCAAGTCACCCGTACATATTAAATGGTAAAACACTCGGTAACACTGACATGGAAAAGGATCTAGGAATTTTAATAAACAGCAAACTAAGCTTTAAAAACCAGTGTCAGGCAGCTGCTGCCAAGGCCAATAAGATGATAGGTTGCATCAGAAGGGGCATAGACGCCCGTGATGAGAACATAGTCCTACCACTTTACAAATCACTAGTCAGACCACACATGGAGGACTGTGTACAGTTCTGGGCTCCTGTGAACAAGGCAGACATAGCAGAGCTGGAGAGGGTTCAGAGGAGGGCAACTAAAGTAATAACTGGAATGAGGGATCTACAGTACCCTGAAGATTATCAAAATTAGGGTTATTCACATTAGAAAAAAGACGACTGAGGGGAGATCTAATAACTACTTCATCACAAGCGCCAATTGGCAAAATATAGTTTTAAGGAAGTATATAAGCTAAACAACCCATTGACACCTTCCTACATTAAAATAACACTTTTAATTGATAACTCTAAAAGTACTATAAATCAAACAAATATTATGTTTCAAAAGCCTTCACACTCTGATGTAAGGTAAAGTCTGATAAATGCGGACAAACTTACAGTTTGAAGACACACTTACGAACTTCTGGAATACGTCGTATCCGTGAACAAGATGGATTGTTGTGGGGCAAGGTAAAATCACCCTATCATGCCCTAACCACCCTATATATCCCTTTGCCCAGGGTGACCCCCTGATGTTGAGGATCCCCTGACATCGTTTCTAGGCCTGCTATTCACGCTAGTCAAACCCTACAAGGGATAGGAAACGATACCAAAAAATAGGTGTGTAATTGTCCACAAGAGACTAAATGTCTAAAAAAGGTGATAAATCTATATGTCCCGACGCAGCGTTTCCCCAGCTACAAAACTGGTTCGTCAGGGGACTGTGTACCTGGGATTCAGAGATGTAGATCCCAAATAGACAGAATAGGGTCTTTTGGTCCAGATCCTAAATTTGGATGCCCAGACCTAATGATATAGTAAATATCTGGAGCATATCATCCCTAAAAAGGGACATTGAGACAGACCTGGGCTCAGATGAAGGCACTGGAATGGACATCTCCATGATGATCAAGAATTTAAGCTATACACCAAATAAAATAACAGGCTGAAAAGTTAATGAATATAACAACAAAAACACAAAAATATAGAATAGAAAATCTTTTCGAAAAGATTTTCCACAATTTTTTTCCCAAAAATCTGATTAATAGCACAGTAAATAAAGGAATGTGTAATCTTATTTTGTCCTTGACTCCATTAATGAGAATTTTCCCTTGGGTTGAAGGTAGGGTTGCCACCCGGCCAGTAACTTCCCGGCCAAGCTTGTAATTTAGTGGCCCTGTTGATGCTGGTAATTTTTTTCTACCTGCAATAATAATTGTCGATATTCTTATATGGACTGTTACTAATGAGCGCTTCCATTATGGAGCACTCATTACTACAGTCTTTAAGTCTCAGGGGGCGCTAAAAGGGGCATTAATATTACTGGGGGGCACTAATGGGGCCATTATTAATTCTGAGTGGCACTAATAGGGGCATTAGTTTTACTGGGGGCACTATTAATTCTGAGAGGCACTAATGGGGGCATTAGTATTACTGGGGGGTACTAATGGGGCCATTATTAATTCTGAGGGACACTAATAGGGGCATTAGTATTAATAGGGGCACTAATAGGGGCACTATTCATTCTGAGAGGCACTAATAGGGGCATTAGTATTAATAGGGGCACTAACAGGGGCACTATTCATTCTGAGAGGCACTAATAGGGGCATTAGTATTACTGGGGGCACTATTAATTCTATGGGAGCTAATGGAGGCATTATTAATTCTAGGGGGCACTAATTGGGGCATAATTAATTCTGGGGGGCACTAATGGAGGCATTACTATTACTGGGGGAACTAAGGGGTGCATTATTAATTTCTGGGTGGCACTAATGGAGGCATTACTATTCTTAGGGGGACACTAATGGAAGCATTAATATAACTGGTGGGCACTAATGGGGGCATTATTAATACTGGGAGCCACATTATGAAATAGGGATTTAACACCCCGTGTTAAGCAACGCCCCCCATAATTACACCCCCTGTGGGGTGTGGCTTAACTTGGCCGGTATTTTTTGTTGGGAAAGGTAGCAACTAGTGTTGAGCGACTTGTGGTTTCAAGTTTGATGTACAAGGTTCGGGTTATCTAAGAATTCAATTATGGATTCCGCTACCACGGTCCATGATTTTTTTTCTTAGATTTCTTAGATAACCCGAACCTTGTATGCCGAACTTGAAACCACAAGTTCGGTCAACACTAGTGGCAACCCTAGTTGAAGGTCTGAGTAATCTGAGATAGACTGGTTGCTAGGGACAAACAGCTTGACAACAAAACTGTGGTGGTTGGACAGTGTCCATAGCAACCAGACTGTCAGACAGGATTGTTTAGCTTAAAGCTTTATTGACACTGAACTGACAGCAGAGAACGAAAGCATCTCAGGAGCAGTCATTATGCCATCCACCATGTCAGCCTGCATTAGTAATCAGATTTTTTTTTTTTTTATTAGTCTTAATTGGTGACATTTTTTAATAGCATAGTCACGCTGTTCCAAAACATTTCACATTATCTCCTGCTCCCTCAGAATGATATCGAGTACTCACCCACACACTTTACTGTAGTGACATTTCCTGAGGAGCAGAATTCTCTAGAAAAAGAAGAATTGGTGAACTGTGCTGTAGGGAAATGCAGAATTTATTGGCAATCAGCCAGACCAAATACATTTCTTTAAAGGGATATTCCAGTTAAAAACATTTGTCAACAATACAATGGATAGGGAAAAATGTTAGCTGGGCGGGGGTGGGACCACGAGACCCCCAGCGATTTCTGCATGATAACTGCACCAAGTTTAAAGGGGTTCTCTAGTCTGGACAATCCTTACTTGTTAGAAGGGTTTCTGGAAAATAAGTTAATTACTGAGCGTCCCTCAGGTGGGACCAGCAGTGATCAGCTATTTCTTGGAGACCTGGCAATAAGTATTCAAATTGCCTGCAGCGCCACCACAGGTGGAGTGAAGCATTACACAGCTGTTGGCGGTCTGTGCCTGCTGCTGCCGCGTGCCCCTCCTTTTGCAGCATCTCCCTCCTTTGTTTCTGCTTTATGATATTCTACAAGGGCTCATTCACACAACCGTATGGCCACGTTGCACGTATTGTGGACCGCAAGTTGCCCCTATTGCAGCTGTGTGAACTCTGTGCTGCGGATGCGGACCCATTGACTTGAATGGGTCAACGATCCGCAAAATACGGAAAAAGATAGGACACCCTTGGAAGCGCTTTGTTAAGCTTTCAGGTCCATGCCTATGCACCGCAAAAGATAGGACATGTCCTACCTTTTGGCGTATTTTATGGATCCATTTAAGTCAATTGGTCTGCACCGCAACACGCCCACTCCCTGCCCCTCTTCACTCACTTTTTGGAAAGACTGAGCTTTAAACCGAAAAAAGTTGCGCACAGGCATGGGGCGCTCCATACTTTTCCACTTTATGAAGCCAATTTTCTGGCTTGGGGCTCACGCACATGTACGTATTTTTCTTCCATTTCCGTTACATTTTTTTTTACAGGTCCGCATGTGGAATCATTCATTTAAATGGGGCTTGAAAAAAACGGAAATTACTCCACGTGCATTATGTGCCCGGATGTCCGTTCTGCAAAAAAATTGAACATTTCCTATTCTTGTCCGTTTTGCGGACAAGGACCGGCATTGTTACAAAAAAACGATGCAGCACGGACGTCACATGGATGTCATCCATTTTTATTTGCGGCAGCCTTAGAGCGTACCGAGGAACAGCCAGGGCTACTTACCTTCCCTGTAGAATCTGCTGTAGTAGTGTTTCCCGCATGTCAGGATTTGAAGATTTTGTGATGGACGCAAACTCCCGTCTAAACCGTTCTTCCACCGCGGTCAGTGCCACAGAGCCGATGCTCACAAAACTATAAGGTAAAGGTACGGCAGATGAATGCAAAACTAATCAAAAGTGGAAAATCCGAGAAAAAATCAGTCATATTAGCAGAATATTGGATTCTCACTCGTAACCATTGTATATGTATTAGTAAATCATTATTGCTGTGGCTGCGGCCATATTGAGTTGTCATCTTGACTGGTTCACTATAAGTTGCTGAGAAGTTAATTCAAAAGTGACAACCAACTGCAGACATTAATTAATAACTTTTGGTAAAGATGAGATGGAATATTTAAAAGGAATCTCCAACTCACAAGATTTTTGCTGATTCAAAATGGCCGACTTCAAAATGGCCGCCATGGTCACCACCCATCTTGAAAAGTTTCCCCCCTCACATATACTAATGTTCCACAAACAGGAAGTTAATATCACCAACCATTCCCATTTTATTAAGGTGTATTCATATAAATGGCCCACCCTGTATAATACAGAGCCCCAAATCCCCCGAATAGACATAGATTTATAGCATATCATTTTGCCTGCGGCCACCACTAGAGGGAGCTCACTCCTAACCGTGTTATGTATGTAACAGTATGCAGTATACTCTGCAGCTCCCCCTTGTGGTGGCTTCTTGCAGTCAGGATGGAATGTTTTAAATCTGCAAGTAAAATTGTTCAGATTGGGCAAGTAAAGGCTCAACGGGAAGTCATCAGTGATGCAGCTGACAGCAGATTTATACCCTACGTCTATTGCCATCTTTACTCAATGCATTTATCTGCTCCAATATAAGGCATTCCTATCTTAAGGTGTTAAGCCCTGCCCCCAAAACATTAGCAACACCCCTTTCTAATACAAATTCACATAGAAATATTGAAAACTATATTAAGCACCATGAGGGAGGTACACAGACTCCCTGTGACTTCATCCTATGAATCCATAGGGGTTCCTTGTGCCAGTATGGTGCCTATATATCGATGCTACAGGGGATGCCATAGTGTATGCCACCATTTCAAAAATAAGTCATACAGAGAATTTTAAGAGATACTGTATCCTGGCAAATTCAGGCTATCCCAATCCAAAAAGGGGTGGGGCTTATTCAGGCCTTGCCCAGGAGTGGGCGTTCCTACCTGCTTTGGCCAGTCACAGAGTGAGGCATAAATTCCCAAAATTTAAAAACAGAGGTGCAGGGGAGGCCCAAGAAGTCTACAGACGCCATAATACAGTAACATACATGAGCCCTTATTCTTCTGGGCATGGACATCCTGTCATGTGACCTTCTCGCAGCACATGTTCTGTTGATGCTACCATGGCAACCCCAGAGCAAGCGTAATATTTCCAGTTTGGGGATCACCAAAAGGTATAGATCCAGAATGTAGTAAAGAGGGGTCATCTACTCTCTCCAGTAAACCCAATCTTTAGACAGATTCAAAAATGTCATAAAAGAGACAAGCGCATGCATAACTCGAATCCTTATTACCTTGAAAACCCTAATTGCTTACATGTCAAATTCCCATACAAGCTTTTCCATCCATCAGAGCAGACGGTTCTCCAGGAGCCGGCGGTATACGCCTGCAGGACGCCGATCCGGCCGCTAAGCCGCACTACAACATATTTCACAAATACTGTTACTGTCTTATAAAGGTTTAGTGTTACGCTAGACATGGAGAAAAAAGCAAATAAGTCGGTGTACTGGTCCATGACAGGCCTTTTTTGTAGGCCCATAATGATGGGCCAGCAGAAGACAACCCCACTTGGAGGTGATTTTGGAGCTGATCACTTGTCACTAGGATCTAGTTCTTATGGGATGATTCACAAACAACCTACAACATCTTACTGATGATATGTTCTGAGTGTGGACCTTATATGTTCGGTATAGTTGGTCGTGGCCCTCAGAATCATGTCCTCTGGTAGACCCAATGAAGCTATTCCACTGACTCTCCTCTCCAATCAGCCTTGGATTGGGGTTCCTTGGGGCCACCAGATGAAACTACTCTCTGGACTTAACCCCGATATTGTCGATAAAGTCTAATTGATTCAAAACCTGACATAGACCCTAGTGGACAGTGATTAGCTCAAAAGGCAACGCCAAAAGGATTTTTTCTCTTGGATCTTTGGGGCCCAATATGGCTTCATAGACTGGGCCCCTTTGGTACTCTGGTGGACCAGTAGGACCTAGTTTTTAATAGCTTATATCTTATAACCCTTCTTGTCCCTCCACATTTCCCCCTGGTCTTGCTTGCTCAGATTCAAGATTACTCACACCATCTGCTCATGGCTCCTCTTGGGAGGGACCTAATACAAGTCTGTGCAGTGCAGGGATGCAGCCTATTGTATAGCCGACCACATACGGAGGTGGTGGTCACACAGGTGGTTACCAATCGTGGGTAACAGTTTTTTTTTTTTGTAGAACACACAGAGAAATTTCTTAGAACTGGCTTTTTTTTTATTTGGCAATCTTAATAAAACGTGCACTGGAGTTTAGATGAACCAATTTTATGAGGAAGCAAAGGCCCCAAAATGTGGTGCGTCTTGTGGTAGTCCATGCTCTAGAAAATCCAATCTATGTTCTGGCATCAATTTGTGCTGTAATGTACACTGGTTTCTGGAGTAAATTATGCTAAATCTGTTGGGACATTAAAGTTCTCGTCCTCCCACTAAGTCCCACCAACTTTTTAAGGGATCCATCGTATGTAGTCACAATCTTAATTGTGCCTTGTGATTTTTGAACACCAGAAATTTGCATACAGGTTCTAACCCCCCCTTCCCCCAAGTGTTTTTGGATACCCCAAATAAGGATAGGCTGTGATTACCACATCTGAGTTCATCATCTCCGTCTGGACAGTCGTAGACTCCGTCGCACCGTTTGGACTTCAGGATACATTTGGAAGAGGATTGGCAGCGGATCTTCCCAGGACATGTGTAGTGAACTAGGAATAGAAACGTCATTATATCTCAGGCTTCTGTGCTCTCCTCCTGAAGTTTTCCGCTACAGATCTGCTTGTTCTGTTTGGCTTCTTTGTACAAGCACAAGCCCTTCACAGGCTCAGAAAATCTGGAGCTCATCACCATTATGGCAAGGGCAGGATGGACTACAAGCACATGGCATGTATACAGTCCATAGGGCAGATTGTGCAGCACCTCCTTCAACCGGTCATACTGTATTATGATGACATCACGTATTCGTGGCAGGCAGTTTAGAGAGCACCTAAGTCATTGGCACTGATCGAGGCATTTAAGGCTGCCACACACTGGTAGGCAAAGCTGAGCAAAATCTGTTCTTCGCTGACAACAAAAATCATTTGATTTCTTGTAATCTGAAAGTCCATATTTTTGCAGATTCATTTCCTAATATATCCATATACCAACCTGATCTAGGTTTCTGATACACTGCATCTTAATCTATTTAAAAACTAAAATTATTTTTCTTGAAGCCGCCACTAGAGGGAGCATAGGAGCTTACTTCATACTGTTTATACATTTTACTCAATAATAACTCAGTATATGGAACACGCCCTCTAGTGGTGACAGACAGAATTCAATTAGTTAAAGAGTTTGTGCCACAGGATAGGGGATATATGTCTGACCAGTTGGGGTCTGACTATTGGGACCCCCACAAATCAGAGAACGGGATTCTTGTGTCTCCCTGTATGAATGGAGTGTGCATGCTGACTCTCCATTTGTGTCTATAGGACTGCCTGAGATATATGACAGCTTTTCTTCAGCAGTCCCAGAGAGACACCAGTGTTTATGCTGCATTCATACTGGGAGACACAGGACCCCATTTCTTGTGATCGTTAGGGTCCCAGAGGTTAAACCCCTGTGAACAGACTTATTTCACAAACTCTGTAAATGAATGAATTCTGGCTGCCTGCAGCCACCACTAGGGGGAGCTTACTGTATACTGAGTTAATATAGAGTGCAACACATTCCTTATTGAAGACTGTACAATTTTTGAGCTTTGAACAATCTACACCGATAGAAAAAAGTAAGCAGGGATCGGTCATAGCCTTCTGGGCCCCAATAGATTTATTATAACTTATTGCCAAAAAGTGGTATAAATTATTGGTCAATTGAGGACCTGCTATAAGATGTTCCTCTTAACCCCCTCAGCCCCCCTAGCTTAAACACCCTTAAAGAGGTTGTGTCACAAATCATATTCTACATTTTTCAAACCAGCTCCTGAATCTCAATACTTTTATAATTGCATGTAATTAAAAATTTAGTATGGCCACTGAGCTATTTAGTAAAATCTATCTGTATAGCGCCACCTGCTGTTTGTTATTTTCCTTTTTTTTCCGTATATTTCACTGAACTCAGTTTAAAACCTCAACCGCCACCAGCCATATGTTCTGTTAGAAGCTGAGGCAGTCACAGGGAGAGAGCTGCAGCATAAAGGACATGCCCCCTAAGCTGACAGCTTGAAATAAATCTATTACCCTCAGTCCACACTTGCGAGTTTTACAGCGCATTCGAACGCGCTGTAATACGCATAACCGATGCAAACCAATGCTTCCCTATGGGACTGGTTCACATTTTCGCGTTTTACAGCGCGTTGGAACGCGCTGAAAAATGCCCGACGCATAAACAAGTACTTGAGCTTTTTTTGGGGCGTTTGTCGCGCGTTTTGGCCCATAGACTTCAATGGGAACGCGCAACGCTTGTATTTTGCGCATTTTTGACAGTGAAAACGCGCATTCGAACGCGCGTTTATGAATTTGCAACATGCTGGAAAGGCCAAACCCAGGTGCTAGGCACAGTTTTTGCATAATGCACTCTGATTGGCCAAACTTCATATAGACAGGAATATTTGGTCATTGGACAACACTGCAGTCAATCACACAAACACACGTAAAACGCGCGTTTACTATTGCCAAAAACGCGCGTCTCAGAAACGCTGAGGTCTGAACCCAGCGTTAGAGCAATAAATGGGAAGATCTCTGGATCCATGTGAGGTACAGGGCTGGTTCTAGCTTTGTTAAAAAGGTGCTTTTTTGTACTATACCAGGGATGTCCAACCTGCGGCCCTCCAGCGGATGCAAAACTACAACTCGCAGCATGCCTGGACAGCCTACAGCAGGGCATGGTGGGAGTTGTAGTTTTACAACAGCTGGAGAGCCGCAGGTTGAGCATCTTAGTACTATATGATGTCTGATTTTCATTTTTTCATATTCCATCAATCATGGCATCACCCCTTTAATAAGTTTGGCGCACTGGTGTATGAAATGGCGGTTTTAATCCATTTCCGCTGTATCTATGCAGGGTCGATTTGGAGCTCTGTATCAGAAAAGCTATATTAAGAAATGTTTCGAATTTTGGAAGATTCACGCTTTTTGGCGTCATTCGCTTCTCGTGTAAAATCCCGATCGATACGCGGCCTGCCTTCTGCCCGCTAGACGGCCCCGCCGTTGCTTTTCTAGGCGAGCAGATCTGAGAGGAGACCCGCGGAAGATTAATGCCTCCTAGAAGCGCACAGGGACCAGACATTAGACACGGTTAGACAGTGAATTCGCGCTAAGTAGAAGAGTGCATGAAACTCATCCGGCGTAATGAATGTCTACTGTCTAATTAAGCCATTAATACGCTGATAAACAAGCCATCAAGTCATCGGCCATTCATCGCGCCCTCAGACAGCCAAGGTGAGGAAGGTCAGCTCGCTTTTGCTTAATGAAAAAGAAGCCGCCAACCGCCTCCATTCTTCCTTTCAAGTGGCTTGTAAAACATTTAATCCCTGACAATTTAATGGAGACGCGGCTGAATAATGAATAGCGCTCACCAATCAGGCCGGTAGCAATCACCAGGGCGATAGCCAGGACGGCGAGGAGGAGGATGATGACATATTTCATGGGGATGATGGGATGGCACTTGGAGGATCCATCACTTTCTCTGGTCTCTGGGAGGAAAAAAAAATAATTCAGAAACATGGAAACAATCCGGACGTTTACGCACTATCCAAGGACGTCACCCTATTGGCATTTCCCGCCGGTCATGACATAACGCTACTCTTCCAGTTGGGTTGTTTGAAGAGGCTGCGGCACTCCCATCAGCGCTACGGACTACTGACAGTTTACCAAGGACAGCGCCGTCCTTTGTATAGTGGCTGATCTTGGTATTGCAGCTCAGGCCCATTCACTTGGCCTTGTGACCAATGAACATGCTGTCACCGGACTTGTAAGGGGGCGTGGCGCTCGCTCGAGCACCATGGCCTCTTCAAAACCTGGGAGTCGGACCACCACCGGTCTGATATTGATGACATATCCTGAGGATAAGGCCCCATTCACACGTCCGCAATTCTGTTCCTCATTTTGAGGAATGGAATTGCGGACCCATTTATTCCTATGGGGACACTCTATGTCCCGCCCGGGTCCACAATTCTGGATCCGCACTTCCGGGTCCGCAATCGCGTTCCCGAAAAAAATAGAACATGTCCTATTCTTGTCCGCAATTGCGGACAAGAAAAGGCATTTTCTATTATAGCGCCGGCGATCTGTATAGCGCCACCGGCTGTTTGTTCATATTCTTACTTCTTTGTCCTTCTCACTGAGGTGGCCGCACATGCTCAGTTTCATCCATCAACTGCCTCCTGAGCTGTGAAAGGGAGAGAGCTGCAGCAGAAAGGACACGCCTCTAAGCTGCAGCAGAAAAGACACTCCCTTGAGCTGTCAGCCTGAGATGCGGTAAATCTTGCAGAGCAGTGAATGGGGAGATCTCGGGATCCATGTGAGGTAAATTGCCATGGACGGCATGATGTCTGTCATTTTTTACATTAGTCACGGCAAAACCCTTGAAAGGTGGCAGTCACTAGAACATTTGTTCGGCCGACAGCTCTTCCTATACATAGGCACGCCCCCTGGAGAACAAAGGATCAGACACGTTAGTACACATCTGATACTGTTTGGTCTGGCTAAAATCAGTGGGTTCGGCCAACGTAAGTCTGCCAAACCGTAACCCTTTCAAGCCCAGATGTTTTTTTTTTGGGTGGG
The DNA here is from genome assembly GCA_033119425.1 of Bufotes viridis. Classification (NCBI taxonomy): domain Eukaryota; kingdom Metazoa; phylum Chordata; class Amphibia; order Anura; family Bufonidae; genus Bufotes; species Bufotes viridis. The sequence goes on from CM065591.1 coordinate 22,805,934, forward strand.
GGGGGCTTTTTTGTTTTGCGCTCCCTGCCTTCCTAGAGCCATAACTCCTTTATTTGTCTGTTTACATAGCCATATTAGGGCTTGTTTTTTTGCAGGACAAGTTGTACTTTCCAACGCCACCATTTAATATTGCAATATTGCATATGATGTAGTGGGAAGTGGGAATTTCAAATGGGGTGAAATTGCAAAAAAAAGCTATTCCACCACAGTTTTACGGGTTTTTTAATTACGGCATTCGATGTACGATAAAACTGACCAGTTACTTTTATTCTACAGGTCAGTACGAATCCGTTTTATGCTATGGGCGTTTTAGCACATTGCGACACCCATGATGTGTATTTTTTTTTCCTTTTTAAGTTCTTTTATTGATATTTTGGGAAAAAGGGGGTGATTAGAATTTTTATGTTTTTTTAGGGAACTATAACATGCAATCATCTGATTGCTATTATCATAGACTCCAATACACTTGCATTGGAGTCTATGATGAGTTTACTACTTTCCTATGGAGCCCTACAACCCTAACTTCACACCTGAGCGTTTTACAGCGCGTTCAAACGCCCTGTAAAACGCTCAACACATGAAAACCAATGCTTTCCTATGGCCCTGGTTCTCACTTGAGCGTTTTACAGCGCGTTTGAACGCGCTGTAAAACGCCCGACGCATAAACAAGTACTTAAGCTTTTTTTGGGGCGTTTGTCTCGCGTTTTGTGATTGACACCACAGTAGTCAATCACAAGAACGCGCGTACGAACGCGCGTTTCCTATTTACAAAAACGCGTTTCAAGAACGCTCAGGTCTGAACCCAGGGTTACAGGCAAGGGCTCCATAGGAAATACTATGCAGCAGCCTCATGTCATTCATAAAGACACGGGCTGCTGCATATATGCTCCAGGTCCTCCGATCGCCACATAGGGGGAGCCGGAGCACAACCGAAAGCTTTCGGTTTTCATCGCGCTCAGATGCCGTGGTCAGGATTGCCCACGGCATCGGAGGGGTTAAATGTCCTCGATCGGCATCATTGCCGGTTGCAGACATTAGCCGCAGAAGAAGCAGGCAGCCACCAGTGGCTATGGCGCCCGCAGCCGGCAGGACCGTGTGCGATCTTTAAACACCCGCCCAGTGCCGTACATGTACGCCTCTGGGCATGAAGGGGTTAAAGGGGTTTTCCTGGAATTGAGGAAAGCAATATTGATTGGTGGGGAGCGACTCCGACCATCTCAGACAATCGGTTGTTGGTGTTATTGGCCTGTCACTTGGCCTCTGGGCAGCTCAGTCCCATTCAAGTGAATGGGATTGAGCTGCAATACTAAGCATGGCCACTATACAATGCATGGCGCTGTTTAGAGATGAGCTAAAAGATTCTACAGAATCAAGTTGTCCAATCAGCAGAGCTCTTAGAATCCATTTGTCCAATCAGCAGGGCTTCTTCATTTGCATAAACCCTGCAGATTGGACAAAATTATCCTGTAGCATCTTTACGCTCATCTCTAGCACTGTTTGCGGTGAAGTATAAGGAAACTGCATGACTGACCGAAACGCTTCAAAAATCTGATCGGCAGGGGTGCCAGGTGTCGGACCGCCACTGATTGGATGATTGGATGACGTATCTCGAACATGAGGCATCAGTAAAGTTTTTTTTTTTTGGAAAATTCCTTTAATTGACAGGGGTGTACTTACTTATGCAAAATGTTATTTTACACCCCAGATCGAATTCATCTCATCTTAGGGCTTGTCAGTGGACAGAAGATTGATTTTTTTAATGCCCTTACACATCAAATCTTCTGCATTTGACAAGGGGCGTGTTTACTTTTGCAATGGACTGCAATCAGCTTTTTCCTTGCAGTACACGTCAAGGTATGTGGGAGCGGGTAAAGGTTAGCCGCTATCTGGGGTTGTTTAGCCGTATATTATGCGGACCTCTCCGACTTATCGGCGGCTGCGGGCTTTGCTAAGCTGTAACTATGATTCCGGGCGCATTTTTCTCCAATAATTAGGAAGAATGGCTGGCAGGACAGATGGGGAGGGAGAAAGAAGTCAGCTTTTTTTTCCTCTCCCTCTGGCAAAATTACAAGTTTAAGCAAATGAACATCTGCATAGTCAAACCCCGCAGATTACAGGACAATGAAACGCGGCAGCTGGAAAATTAATGGGAAGCAATTTAAAGATAGAGCTCAATTCCCCGAACCTAAATAAAAACAAAATCTGTATTTATAGCCGTCAGGTTATCTCGCAGGATGGGGGGGATGAGCACTTATACAACTCAGCTGTTTCTGCTGAAAGTCATAAAAAAGTTGTATGTTCCCATCGGGTGTTGAAACCAAACTCTGCGGCAGTGTACACACAGTGCATCGATGAGCGGAGGGGGTTCTATGGCTGTAAAAAGCCCCCACTGAGCAGTTTAGGAGAAAATAGCGTGTCAAATAAAATAATATTTCTAGACTGATTTATTTTGGAGGTTAATAAGTGCTGTATAAATCTCTATGCAGTGAGCTCCCCCTAGTGGTGGCTGCCGGCAGTCAGAATTTTATCATGTAAGGAACGCAGAATATTCGGAGCACCGAACACTATAAGAAACTATAAGAAACTTGGACTTATTTTGACTCAACATTCGGGACATATAGTTAGGATGTGCCATAAATATTAGACAGGTGCTGGTCTCACCTCTGGGACCTGCTCCTATCTCTAGAAAGGGGCCCCCGAAAGCGAAGGAGAGTGCACTGGGCATGCCAGATGTGCACTCCTTTCACTGTTATGGGACTTTCAAAAATAGCCAAGCGAGTGTCCCATAGCAGTGAATGGAATTAATAGTGCCCCCATTAGAGCCACCCCAGAATTAATAGTGCCCCCATTAGAGCCCCCCCAGAATTAATAGTGCCCCCAGTAATAGCAATGCCCCTTTAGTGCCCCCCATTAATATGAATACCCCAATTATTCCCCTCCAGAATTAATAATGCCACCATTAGCGCTCCCACAGAATTAATAGTGCCCACATTAGAGCTCCCGGTAATATTAATGCGCCCATTAGTGCCCCCAGTAATAGTAATGTCCCTATTAGTGCCCTCCAGTAATAGTAATACCTCCATTAGTGCCCCGCAGTAACATGAATGCCTCAATTATTGCCCCCCAGAATTAATAATGCCACCATTAGCACTGCCCAGAATTAATAATTCCACCATTAGCGCCCCCTGAATTAATAATGCCCCCATTTGAGCCCCAAGAATTATTAATACACCCATTAGTGCCCCCAGTAATAGTAATGCCCCCATTAGTGCCCCCAGTAATATGAATGCCTGAATTATTGCCCCCCAGAATTAATAATGCCACCATTAGAGCCCCCAGTAATAATAATGCACCCATGAGTGCCCCCAGTAATACCAATGTCTCCATTAGTGACCCCCAGTAATAGTAATGCTCCCATTAGTGCCTCCAGTAATAGTAATGCCCCCATTAGTACCCCCCAAAATTGCTAATGCCCCCATTAGTGCCCCCCAGAATTACTAATGCCCCCATTAGTGCCCCCAGTAATAGTAATGCCTCCATTGTGCCCCGCAGAATTGCTAATGCCCCCATTAGTGCCCCCACAATTACTAATGCCCCCAGTAATAGTAATGCCCCATTAGTACCCCGCAAAATTGCTAATGCCCCATTAGTTCCCCCAGTAATAGTAATCCCTCCATTGTGTCCCCCAGAATTGCTAATGACCCCATTAGTGCCCCCACAATTACTAATGCCCCATTAGTGCCCCCAGTAATAGTAATGCCCCCATTAGTACCCCCCAAAATTGCTAATGCCCCTTAGAATTACTAATGTCCCCATTAGTGCCCCCAGTAATAGTAATGCCCCCATAAGTACCCCCCAGAATTGCTAATGCGCCCATTAGTGCCCCCCAATAATAATAATGCACCCTTCTCTGCTTGTGCAAAAAAAACTTGCCAATTATTATTGCCGGTGGGAAAAAATTACAGGCACCGGCAAGGACACTAAAATACCGGCTTGTCTGGTGAATTACCAGCCTGGTGCCAACCCTAGTTCCAAGTCACCTCACTTTCTGTGCCTGGGGTACAATGAGATGCAATCATAACTGGGTCTGAAGGGATAGGGCAGTCTATCCGGCAGATGCAGCAGCATGCACACAGGGGCCAGAGTGCAGCAGAGTGCAGCAGAGCGCAGCACTGCACATGCAAGACAAATGGACAGTTTGTATTCTGGTCACCTGACCCTGCTGGTCTGATCTGGGCTGCACAGGTGGCGGCATGTTAAAGTAGTATATAGGGGGACGGGGGGGGTTTGGATTTAAGGCACATGATGGTCCCTGTCCAAGGTTTGCTCTGGGGCCCATAGGATTCTACTTATGCCCCTGTCCATGCCCCTTGCTTTGATCCTGCTGACCCACCATTTGTCACAAATCTCTATGAATCGGGTATACCAGGCCTAATCATATTCTTCCCACTTCATGGCCCAATCTCAGTGTGAAGGCTTGGAAGTTAACCCTTTCCTGACCGCTGACAGTACATTTACGTTGGCAGACAGGCATTTAAAATGGCACCCCCTGGCACCATGGCCGCTGGGTGTCTGCTGTTTTAAAGAGCATTCGTGTCGAATTCCACTTCAGATGCTTCGTTTCCACTGGGTCCATTGGAGGATCTTCTGGTATTGTGGTGGCCCATCCCTACTCTGGTTCTGCATCCAAGGCTCTTGCTTCCTGCTTATTTTGTCCTAGCCCTCAGCTTGTCTGATCTATGGACTGAATTAAGTTATAGGTCTGGTCTGGGGCCTGACATAGAACTCTGAACATATTTACGGGTCCCAAGTGGATACAGGAGGATCTGAATATTTTTAGGAGCACCCTTTTAGGCAGGGGTAGGATTAAAATTTTTAACAACAGGTTCCCTACTCAACGGCGGACACGCAGCGTCACAACATCTTTGCATATACCTACACCATGTATATGCAACACACATACACATAAATACACCATATACATGGTACACATACATATATACACTATATTTACACTACACACACATACCACCCAACTAAGCAGATAAACTACCAGCGGTGCGCGAAGCATTGGAAGCGAACATCTCCAGCTGCCCTGCCACCGCCAGAGCACCGGCCAACACGGTTTTTCCAATCCAGCTGTAATTTTAACAACCGGGTCTGGAGACCTGGAGGGAACTGGCTGAATCCCATGCCAAATTTTAGGTAAGTAAAGTCCTAAAACAAGGCCACCACTATTTTTTACAACCTGATGCTCGATGTGAGGAGCTTTTCCAAACAGACATCTCTGCACCACTGGTGGTGGGTAGTGGGGCTCCCGGCCTCAATGTCCTTCTGGATCAAGTGATCATGGTACCCCTGAGTCCGGGTGCTAGGTTTATTAGTTATTTTGGTTGACAACTCGCAATCTTGTGATGTTTAGAGATGGATTTTGATGGTTGATCCATATTGTCTCTGTATTTTTACCAACTGACCCCTGTTTATCTTTCTGCTTCTCCTGCCCTCGTCACTTGGTGAGGTCGAGGGCCACTTCTTACCCGATCTGTTTTCTCCCGGATCCACTTTTGTTTTTGCTAGGAAAAATCTAAAGTAAGAGAAGGCGATGTCCACCACTGGCAGCTCATCTTCTGAAACAGACACGATTTCTAGACTAGCGGAAGCCGGAGCTTCCTCCGGAGCCTGGAAGAAAGCAGACATCTCATGACACTTGATCAAAACGTAATAAGTTGTTGAAGAAAATAAAACAGAAACATAAAAAAGTCAGTAGCTGAGCCGAGTGGCCCCTAGTTTAGTAGTGTGTGGTATCACAAAGGTGCTGCAAAGGTCTAAGGATCGGCTTCACCCACGGGTTTAAGCTCAGGGGCAAGCATCTTCTCTCCAGGCCAAGGTAAGCCTCCTGGTGTCTCTAGCATGTGGCCTACATGAGCTGTATGTTGTATTATAGCTCAGCCCCATTCCCTTCGAAGGAACTAAGCTGCAGTTCCAGACCCAAACCATGGACTGTTGTGGCGCTGTTGCTGAAAAAAAACAACAGTCTTATTTTTTCGGATCCATAACTATGGTATAATAAGTACAGGACGTAGACCCATGTTAGGTTATGGACATCTATAGGGTCCTCACCAAGATCCAGGGATGCCGAGATGTGGTCCCACCTTCACTAGGGTCTCCTTTTGTGCACATGTCGTTTAACAGGTTAAAAAACAGTAAAGGTCATTTATGGGGTCTGGACGCCATTCGGATTTTTTTAAAGGGCGGTGCCAAGTTTCAAACATATCCACAGGAAGGCGCCGGACTTCTGGGACCCCCAATGTTCACGACTAGTGTTGAGCGAAGTATTGAAAAATTTGATTTGGCTGGTTCGTCGAATTTTACCCAAAAATTTCCTCTGTGACAAATAACTTCGTCATGAAGTGCATTTCTTTGTAAGTAGTGGGTTCAATAACGGAGCGGCGATTGCGCCACCCCCCGATAATTGTACCCCTCAGATGCCACGTTCATAGCTGATTGCGACATCTAACATTACCAGAGTGTAAAAAAATTAAAAAATAAAGAAAAATTATATTTAACTCCTCCGATTGATCGCAAACAGCCGGCTATCGCCATCTTGATTGAAGATCTAGCTCAAAATCTCTCGGCCGCCATGGTGACGTCATCACCGCGCACTGGATTTCGCGCGAGATCTCCAATCAAGCTGGCAGCAGCTGGCTCTTCGCACTCAAACGGAGGAGGTAACTATGAGTTTAATTTTTTTGTACCACCATTCAAAGAAAATCGATTCACTACCACGAAGCACAATGAAATTCAGCTTCGTGGCAAATCGAATTTTCCCTGAAATTTGGATTAAAGTCCACTTCATGGACTTCGATTCGCTCAACACTATTCACAACCATAGAGCTCACTGTCGATCCATTCATCTCTATGCAGCTGCCGGGACGGCGCCAGGTCCAGCTCTCACAGTAGTTATGCCCAGATATGTGTCCTCTCACAGTAGTTATGCCCAGATATGTGCCCACTCACAGTAGTTATGCCCAGATATGTGTCCTCTCACAGTAGTTATGCCCAGATATGTGCCCACTCACAGTAGTTATGTCCAGATATGTGCCCCCTCACTGTAGTTATCCCCAGATATGTTCCCCCTTCACAGTAGTTATGCCCAGATATGTGCCCCCTTCACAGTAGTTATGCCCACATATGTGCCCCTTTCAAAGTAGTTATGCCCAGATATGTGCCTCCTCACAGTAGTTATGCCCAGATATATGCCCCCTCACAGTAGTTATGGTCAGATATGTGCCCCCTCATAGTAGTTATGCCCAGATATGCGCCCCTCTCACAGTAGTTGTGCCCCGATATGTGCCCCCTCACAGTAATTTTGCCCAGGTATGTGCCCCTTCACAGTATTTATGCCCAGTTATATGCCCCCTCCTCACAGTAGTTATTCCCAAATATGTGCCCCTCACAGTAGTTATGCCCCGATATGTGCCCCCTCACAATAGTTATGCCCAGATATGTGCCCCCTCACAGTAGTTATGACAGTTATGTGCCCCCTCACAGTAGTTACGCTCAGATATGTGCCCCCTCACTGTAGTAATGACCCGATATTTGCCCCTTCATAGTAGTTATGCCCAGATATGTTCCCCCTCACAGTAGTTATACCCAGATATGTGCCCCCCTCACAGTAGTTATGCCCAGATATGTGCCCCCTCACAGTAGTTATGCCCAGATATGTGCCCCCTCACTGTAGTTACGCCCAGATATGTGCTCCCGTCACAGTAGTTATGCCCAGATATGTCCCCTTCACAGTAGTTATGCCCGGATATGTGCCCCCTCACTGTAGTTATGCCCAGATATTTGCCCGCTTCACAGTAGTTATGCCCAGATATGTGCCTCCTCACAGTAGTTATGCCCAGATATGTGCCCCCCTCACAGTAGTTATGCCCAGATATGTTCCCCCTCACAGTAGTTATGCCCAGATAGGTGCCCCCTCACAGTAGTTATGCCCAGATAGGTGCCCCCTCACAGTAGTTATACCCAAATATGTGCCCCCTCACAGTAGTTATGTTCAGATATGTGCCCCCTCACTGTAGTTATGTCCAGATATTTCCCCCCTTCATAGTAGTTATACCCAGATATGTTCCACCTCACAGTAGTTATGCCCAGATATGTGCCCCCTTCACAGTAGTTATGTCCAGATATGTGCCCTCTTCACAGTAGTTATGCCCATATGTGTCCTCTCACAATAGTTATGTCCAAATATGTGCCCCCTCACAGTAGTTATGTTCAGAGAGGTGTCCCCTCACAATAGATATGTCCAGATATGTTCCCCCTCACAGTAGTTATGCCCAGATATGTGCCCCTCTCACAGTAGTTATGCCCAGATATGTGCCCTCTCACAGTAATTATGACCAGGTATGTGCCCCTTCACAGTAGTTATGCCCAAATATGTGCCCCTCACAGTAGTTATGCCCAGATATGTGCTCCTTCACAATAGTTATGTCCAGATATGTTCCCTCTCACAGTAGTTATGCCCAGATATGTGCCTGCTTCACAGTAGTTTTGCCCAGATATGTGCCTCCTCACAGTAGTTATGGCTAGATATGTGCCCCCTCACAGTAGTTATGGTCAGATATGTGCCCCCTCACAGTAGTTATGGCTAGATATGTGCCCCCTCACAGTAGTTATGGTCAGATATGTGCCCCTTCACAGAAGTGATGCCCACATATGTGCCCCCTCATAGTAGTTATGCCCAGATATGTGCCCCCTCACAGTAGCGATGCCTATATATGTGTGCCCTCACAGTAGTTATGCTGAACCGCTGCTCCGGAGAGATAGGGGAGCACAGAATACTTTTTTCCTATGTTTTTTGTTCCTATGATTTATACCTTTGTCCATATCTATACCAGGCCGGGAACAAGGTCTAGGTTAGACCGAAACGTTGGCCAGTGACTTAACATTGTCTCTTCTGGATTGATGATACAAATGATAACAAAATAAAATAAGAAGTTCATCTCACAGTAGTTATACCCAGATATGTGCCCCCTCACAGTACTTATACCCAGATATGTGCCCCTCACAGTAGTTATACTCAGATACGGATGTAGAAGGGTTAACACTCATGCTTTATCAGACGTGTTATCTAAACTAAATGCAACTAAACTCGTTAAGTAATTGCTTTTCAATGGCTTTTGTTTTCAAGATAACGCGATGAGTTAAGAAATTTGAGTTAAGGGTTTGAGTGTTACCCCTACTACATCTGTATGTGCCCCTTCACAGTACTTATACTCAGATATGTGCCCCCTCACAGTAGATATTGCCTGACATGTGCCCCCTTTACAGGAAGTAAAAAACAAATAGTAAATAGTCCCCTGGTTCCTCCGATGATCACAGCGCACCTGGCGCTCCCCAGCAGCAGGCAGGATACTGTTACACATCGCACTGCTGTGTAGGAGGAGCAGAGGCTGATTCCCGGCCTGCACCGCTTCTCCTCCTGTGCCCCAGACTGATACATTGTAACAAACTAGCATAAAGATGTGTGCAGCCGCTACTGATGGATTTAGCTTAAAGGGGTTATCCAACCCCTGTTGTTCCTGGGTGGTACATGGGTGCCGGGGCGCTGGGTAAGTATAACCTAGATGAGCGGCCCAGGTATTAGAGGGGTCATTATAGGGGTTGGACCTTTATTGTAAACTGCTAGTAACTCATTCACAAATTTTCAGTAGGAACAACAGAGGAACAGCACTACATAAAGTAATAAAAATAGATGTTACAGAAGTGTTATTAATGGGGAATGCAAGTAGTTACTAAAAACAGATATACATTACTTTGCCGCCAGCCACCAAATTGTGCCTGTTCTACTTTAGTCATATCTGCTCTCGCATCGTGGCCTGCAGTAATATTTTTCTGTACCTGGAGTAAATTCATAGGCCCCAATGCAAAACCTGTACCAGGGCCCCCACCTACCATGTCCCATTTAAAATACTAGTGTCTTCTTATGTGGCAAAGGGGCCTTTGGGTGCGACTGCTGTCTCTGCATTCCCTATAGCTACCTGTCATTGCTCCTCAGGGGAGGGGCTAGAGGATTGAATTAAAATTTGTTCTGAGCCTCAACGCAACAAGGGTTAAAAAAAGGCAAAAAAATAAGAAGCAAAAAAAAATTTGAAAATGTTTAGTGTTCACAGCAACGAGACGGAGACACAAGTAATTCTGCTTTCAAACAATATCAGCGCTTTGATGGTGATTGACGGAAATATCACAGACGCCGCGACGAGGAGTTTATTTTGTCTCCATCTATGTTTATTCCACATTGATGGATTTTGATGCCTCAGTAAATTTACAGGACCGTTCTTCAGGGTGCTCTGTCTAGCTCAGAGTAAAATTTGCAGATGTAGCGGAGCTGAGTTTGTTAGATAGCAGGGCTGGTCAGAGTAAGGACAGTTAAGTCAGTCAAATGAGGGACACGGTAGATATCAGATGTAAAAGTGTTGTGCAACATGAAAACACATATATGGCAGAGCTGAGCTTATCCAGTATAGCAAAGCTGAGTTTGTCAGCCAAGCAGATCAAATACGGCAGAGTCTAGGATTTCAGAATGTAGCGTTGTGCAACAAAAGAAAATACATAGCAAAGCTGAGTTTGTCAGAGGTACTAAAACTGATTTAGCTTAATGTAACCGAGGTAAACAACATAAATATACAGAGAGGATTTTGTATAGTGTAGTAGATACAATGTAAAAGAACTGAGTGCAGTGTGCGCAATACCAGCAAGTACTATGAAAATGTATATATATATATATATATATATATATATGTAGCACTGCCAAGTTTGCTGAAAATAGCAGATCTAAGGTGGCATGCAAAAGTTTGGGCACCCCATGTCAAAATTACTGTCACTGTGAACTGTTGAAAATGTAAAAGATGAAAATGAAAACTTTTTTTTTTGCTTAAAATACAAAGGGAATGTTTTGTCGTTAACTTTATGCCTTTTGGATATTATTACATCTTCAACTAATGTATTGTGATTCCCCATATTGCCTGCTTTGCTGGCTAAATTCATTTTTCCATCACATTTTACACTGCTCGTTTCCATGGTTACGACCACCCTACAATCCATCAGTTGTGGTCGTGCTTAAACACTATAGAAACAAAAGCACCAGACACAGTCCCACCTGCCAGAGAGGCTGGTGCTTTTTCTTATGTGTGCAAGCATGACCACCTGTCATGTTCGGGTGTGGGAGGGAAACACCTCACCGAACATAGGAGGGAAAGGGGTGAGGGAATAAGGCCTGGAAACTAGGAAAGGAGATGGACACCTCCTAGTAAAACCCTAAACAAAGTCCTGACTAACTACCAGTATGAACAGAGCCCAGAGGTAGGTGAGTTCATACACAGGAATACCTAATGCCCTAACACACCCTATAGGACCCCGGTACTAATGTCAGGACTGAGAAAACCTGTTCCTCCAAAAAGAAGGACAAACAGCAGTCTCCCTCAGGCCTTAAAACATGACAGGGAAATGCAACACACAGAACTCAAACAAAATACAAACAAGGAAAGACTTAACTTCAAAGGAACAATGGAGGCACCAGGAACTACGCCGAGATCCACACAACAACTATCCAAAACTGAAACTGAAGCTATAAACTGCAAAGCGGTTCTCAGAGACAAAACATGTCAAGTAGGTCTCCAGACTCTGATTAGTGCGCTCCGTCTGTCCGTTTGACTGAAGATGAAAAGCCGAAGAAAAGACAGATGTACCCCCAGTCGAGTACAGAATGCCTTCCAGAATCTGGAAACAAACTGAGTCCCACGATCCAAGACCTAGTCAGAGGGAATGCCATGGAGTGTCCAAATGTTGTCAACAAACACTTGTGCAAGTGTTTTAACATTAGGTAGGCCCGGCAACGCTATAAGGTGCACCATTTTACTAAAGCGATCAACTACCACCAGAATAACTGTCTTTCCTGAATAATTAGGTAGATCAGTGATAAAATCCATGGATAAGTGGATCCATGGTCTGGACGGGATGGGCAAGGGAAGTAGAGATCTGGAAGGACGAGTATGTGTCCCTTTAGCACTGTGCACAGGTACTACAGGCTGACACATAGTCCTCATCACACTTTCGCAACCCCAGCCATCAGAATCTACGAGAAATGAGGTCGGGAGTGGATCTGCTCCCAGGGTGTCCCATAAGAACCGTACAGTGATGTTCCTCAAACAATTCCATTCCTCAAAAGCCAACTTAATGGCCAGTAACTCTCTGTTACCCACATCATAATTTCTCTCTGCGGCAGAGAGTTTTTTTGAGAAAAAGGCACATGGACTCCATTTACCAGGTTATGGGCCCTGCTCCTACCCCCACTCAGACGCGTCCACTTCCACAATAAAAGGTTGTGATACATCCGGCTGCACCAATATAGGGGCAGAAGAGAAGCATTCCTTAATCGCAGAAAAGGCTTGCAAAGCTGAATCAGACCACACTGAGACATCCGTCCCTTTGTTAGTCATGTCAGTTAAGGGTTTTAGTATTGTTGAATAATTCTGAATACATTTTCGGTAATAGGTGGTGAACCCCAAAAACCGCATAAGAGCCTTCCGATTTTCGGGTCGATCCCACTCCAATACAGCACGGACTTTCTCTGGATCCATTCGAAAACCTGAAGATGACAGCAGGTAGCCCAAAAACTTCGTATACAATTTATTGTCCTTTAGTATCTGTAACACCTGTCTAACGTGATCCTGATGTGTCCCCACGTCTGGAGAATAAATTAGAACGTCATCCAAATACACGACTACAAACCTCCCCACGAGGTAATGAAAAATGGCATTCACAAAAGGCTGGAAAACCGCAGGAGCATTGGTCAACCTGAAAGGCAAGACCAGGTTCTCAAAGTGACCCTCTGGGGTATTAAAAGCTGTCTTCCATTCATCCCCTTCCTTGATGCTAACCAGATTATATGCCCCCCTTAAATCCAATTTGGAGAACACCTTGACACCCACAATCTGGTTAAACAAATCGGGAATCAAAGGAAGAGGGTAAGGATCACGGACAGTAATCCAATTGAGTTCTCGGATATCCAGACATGGACGAAGACCTCCGTTCTTTTTTTTTTAACAAAAAAGAACCCTGCTGCCACTGGAGACTTGGAAGGTCTTATGTGTCCTTTAGCCAAACTCTTAGTAATATACTCTCTCATGGCCGTTCTTTCGGGTCCAGATTTTGGCAATTTAGCTCCGGGAATTAGATTGATAAGACAATCATATTCCCGATGCAGTAGTAAGTCCTGGCATCCACTCTCAGAAAATACATCGGCAAAACCTGATATAAAAGAGGGTAATGTTTTAGTAGTTAAAAAAGAAAAAGATGTATTCAGACAATTGTCAATGCAATAATCACCTCAATCCAGAATCTGTCTAGCTTGCCAATCGATGGTTGGATTGTGCTTAACCACGGTAAACCGAGAACCACTGTTGCAGGGAGACCCTCCAACACAAAACACAAGATAAATTCTTGATGAAAGTCACCCACTCTTAATCTGATATCATGCACCACTTGAGTTAAACACTTCTGAGCTAGAGGTGCAGAATCAATAGCAAAAACTGAAATTGTTTTTTCTAATGCACTCAGTGACAACCCGTACATACGGACAAACTGAGAATCAATCAAGTTTACTCTGGACCTGCTGTTGATAAACACCTCAATCCCCACAGTTTTTGACTCTAGCGCCACCTCAGCAGCCAGGATGAAATCGGGTACTACCAGTAAAAGACAAATGCACATTTTCAGATGGGAATTAAATGTCCCTTTTTTTTCTTTTTGCCGTAGAATGCATGGACATACTGTGATAAAATGTCCCTTTTGTCCGCAGAAAAAACACACTCCCTTCCTATTACCAGTATGCTTAATAGCGGATCCAGGAGTAGCTCTCCCTAATTGCATGGGTTCGTCCTCAGACATAAACCCAGGAGTATCTTCCTCCAAAGTGTCAGAGGAAAACAATACGTGATAGTACGTCCTGAGAGTGGGGGCCCCTAGATCTCTCTCTCAGGCGTATATCAATGCATACAGCAAGAGACATAGCGGCTTCCAGAGACACAGGATTCTTATAAAAGGCCAAAGCGTCCTTCAGCCTCTCTGATAATCCCTGACAAAACTGACTACGGAGGGCAGGATCGTTCCACTCAGTATCCGTAGCCCACCTCCTAAACTCACAGCAATAGATCTCAGCAGAATGCTCTCCCTGACGTAGGCCACGTAGCTTGGTCTCGGCCAGGGAGGTCCGAGCCGGGTCACCATAGATGAGACCCAGAGATTTGAAAAATTCATCCACCGACCAGAGAGACTGCGATCTGGTCGGCAGAGAAAAAGCCCATGACTGAGCGTCCCCTTTAAGCACAAAATAACCACACCAACTCTCTGAATGTCATCCCCAGATGAGTGTGGACATAGCCTAAAATACAATTTACATGCCTCCCTAAACAAAATCAAATTATCACTTCCCCCAGAGAATCTGTCCGGGAGAGCAACTTTAGGCTCGAGACAGGCCAGGTAACCACCACTAGGACCAGCAGCCTGTGGTGTCTGGATCTGTGAGACAGTCGTGCGGAGGTCAGCTACCTCCAAAGACAGCCGCTGCAGATATCCAGCCAGTGCAGCAATAGGATCCATGGCTCTACAGAAACAAGCAAAAAATGACGGTTTTGGCGGTTTATAATGTCACGTTCGGGTGTGGGATAGAAACACCACACCGAGCATAGGAGGCAAAGGGGTGAGGGAATAAGGCCTGGAAACTAGGGAAAGGAGATGGACACCTCCTAGTAAAACCCTAAACAAAGTTCTGACTAACTACCAGTATGAACAGACCCCAGAGGTAGGTGAGTTCATACACAGGAATACCTAATGTTCTAACACACCCTATAGGACCCTGGTACTAATGTCAGGACTGAGACAACCTGGTCCTCCAAAAGGAAGGACAAACAGGAGTCTCCCTCAGGCCTTAAAACAAATGACAGGGAAATGCAACACACAGAACTCAAACAAAATACAGAGGGAAAGAAATCACTTAACTTCAAAGGAGCAATGGAAGCTCCAGGAACTCCGCCGAGAGCCACACAACAGCAATCCAAAACTGAAACTGAAGCGATAAACCGCACAGCATAGTGTGAGAAGCTACTATAAATAAGGAACCTTAAATGACCACATTAGCAACACCTGATGCAAGGGGTGAGGCCATTACCAGAAACAACACAGATGCCTATTGATCCACAAGGAAACCTGTCAGATCAAACCACGTGTTGCCAGTCTCACCGATCTCCTTCCACCTGTCACGGGAACGTTCGTGACAGCACAACTGCTGGATTGCAGAGTGGTCGTAACCATGGGAACGAGCAGTGTATAAAAAAAATAAGATGGAATGGAAAAATGTGATGTGATGGAAAAATGAATCTAGACAGTAAAGGAGGCAATATGTACAATACCAATACATTAGTAAGTGAGACAACGGCTTTAAGCAAGTTGAAGAATGATCTCCAAAAGGCATGAAGTTAAAGATGACACATTCTCTTTGTATTTTAAGCAAAAACAATTTTTTCATTTCCATCTTTTACATTTTCAAAATAGCAAAAAAGGAAAAGTGCTCAAAGCAAAACTTTGGGTACCCTGCATAGTTAGTACCTAGTAGAACCCTGTATGGCAATTATCACAGCTTGTAAATGCTTTTTGTAGGAGCCATAAGTCTTTCAGTTCTTGTTTGAGGGCTTTTCATCCATTCTTCCTTGCAGACGTCTTCCAGTTCTGTGAGATTCCTGGGCCATCTTGCATACACGGCTCTTTTGAGATCTATCCACAGATTTTCACTGATGTTCAGATCAGGGGACTGTGAGGACCATGGTAAAACCTTCAGCTTGCACCTTTTGAGGTCGTCTATTGTGAATTTTGAGGTGTGTTTAGTATCATTATCCATTTATAGAAGCCATCCTCTTTTCATCTCTCAGATTTTCTATAGTTGGTGTCATGTTTGCTTCCAGAATTTGCCGAAATTTCATGGAATCCATTCTTCCCTCTACCTATCAAATATTCCCTGTGCCATTGGCCTTAACACAAACCCAAAGTATGTGCCACGTGCCGCCCCCCCAGGGCCGATAGTGTCCGAAGTTTATCGGAATGGTGAGTGGTGTGGTGTGGCCTTAATAGTTTTCTGTGTGTGTCACGGTGCTCCTACCTGGATACTGTTGCTCCCCAGGCTTAGGATCTGAAGAAAGAAACGGGAAAGTAATGGTCGAGGTGGAGAAATAGTCGAGTCCAGACTTTTAGAGAGTTCAACAGCTTTACTTGAATAAACTTGCATCCAGACAATATTCAGGCTCTCTCTTGGTTCCAACTAGTTTTTGCAAAAACTGGCAGGCAAACGTGAGTATTTTGCTATATCTCTCTCTCTGCTGTGCTAAACTCGGCTTTAGTCTGGCAGCTGGACTTTAGGACTGTTCTGATACCTCTGGAGTGGGGTGTCTTTGGTTGTTGACCTCTTGGCAATATTCTGTCTGTAAATCCGATAAGGAGTCAGGGTGCTCTATGAGTTGCTTCCCTCTGGAGGGAGTCCTGCTGCAGGAGGGGGGGCTCCCCTCGCTGCTACATCTTCACACATCTGCATCCAACACTAGAATGACTAAGACTGACTGAAACTTCCTGCATCCCCTCCCTTGGTAGGAAACAGGGCTAGCCCACTTATGCCCAAGAGGGGGAGAATGGAATGGTAAGCTCCATTCTGTCTAAAGATCTCTCTGCCAGATACACTGTCACCTGCTGGTGAACCAGGCATATAACATGTAATTGTCATGCTTCGGTGTGGGAGGGAAACACCACACCGAGCATAGGAAGGAAGGAGGGGACAGGGAATCAGGCCTGAGAACGAGAGAAGGAAGATAGACACCTCCTAGTGAAAACCCTAACCAAAATCCTGACTGACTACGAGTATGAACAGACCCCAAAGGTAGGTGAGTTCATACGCAGGAATTCGTAGAGTCCTATCTAGCCCTATAGGACCCCGGTACTAAAGGCAGGGACGAGACTACCTGTTACCCCAAAAGGAAGGACGATCAGGAGTCTACTTCAGGCCTAATACAAACAATAGGGAAAATGCAACACACAGAACCGGAACAAAATACAAAGAGAAAGGAAAGACTTAACTTCAAAAGAGGCTATGGAAGCACTAGGAACTCAGCCGAGATCCAACCACAAACAATCCACAGGCACAGAAGCTATAAACCGCACAGCATAGCGGGAGAAGCAACTATAAATAAGGAAGGTTAAAGTACCACATAAGCAACACCTGGAGGCAAAGGGTGTGTCCATTACCAGAAACAACACAGACACCTATTATTCCACAAGGAAAACCTGTCAGATCAAACCATGTGTTGCCAGTCTCACCAGATCTCCTGCCACTCACTGTCGCCGGGACATCCGTATGTCTCGGTACGTCCGTGACAGTAATACAACAAATAACATAGAAGAACAATTAATGCACAGTGTAAAAGGACCTAGAACAAATACACAGATGACATTATTGTTAGACATTAGAGACAGTAGCATGGTGTAGGAATGGTAATACCACTCTGAGGTATTACATATGGTTGATTCCCCCCCATGCCTAATGGTTGGAGAGGTGTTCATTTCATGAAATTCTGTGCCCTTTTTTGCTCATGGTATCTAAAGATTCCTATTTTAACCTCATCTGTCCACGGGACTTTATTTCCATAATGTATCAGTCTTGTTTAAATGTTCAGCTGATGCTGAATTTTGTGGTGAGGATGCAGGAGAGGATTTCCTCTGATGACTCTTCCATGGGGGCCATATTTGTGCAGGTGTCGCTGAACAGTAGAACAATGTACAACAACTTCAGAGTCTGCTAAATCTTCCTGAAGGTATTTTGCAGTCAAGCAGGCATTCTGATTTGCCTTTCTAGCAATCCCACAAGCAGCTGTCTCTGAAATTTTTCTTGGTCTTCCAGACTTTCTCTTGACCTCCACTGTTCTTGTTAACTGCCATTTCTTAATTACATTTCAAACTGAGGCATCTCACAGAACTGGAAGACTTCGCAAGGAAGGCTGCTACAAAAAGCTATGATACATGCCAAAGGGGTGCTACTAGGTACTAACCATGCAGGGTGCCAAAAGTTTTGCTTCAAGCCCTTTTTCTTTTTTGTTACTTTCAAAATGTGAAAGATGAAAATGAAAAAAATAGTTTTTGCTTAAAATACAAAGGAATGTGTCTTTTTCACTTTGTCTTTTGGAGATCATTTCATCTTCCGCTTGCTTAATTGTTCACAGTCACATAATTTTGACCAGGGGTGCCCAAACTTTTGCATGGCTCAGTAAGTTTTTCAGAGGCACCAAATGTAACAGATGAGCAATGTAACAAAATGTAGAGACACACTAGTGTTGATTTTGTTGCATGATGCAGAGCTGAGTTTGTCAAGCAGTTTGTTAAGCTAGAACTACATGGTGAATTTTGCCTATTCTATGTTTGCAGTTAAATATCCACCTAATGCGACCCCCAACGTAACGTTATGGAGGAAAAAGTGTTAGGGGATTTTGACCATCGTGCAGCCAAAACGACATATAGAGGTTTAGCAAAGCTGATTTTGCATAGATTGCTGAATTATAGTGTTGAGTTTGTCACGTGCAGCAGAGTTGACTTTTCTATGGGTGACTGTAAATTAGCATGGTCTGTGGTTTTACATGGGACTGAGATAAACTTATCATGTTAAGATATCAAAGAGTTAAAACAGAAGTAAATTATGTTCTGACAGTTAATAGTCAAATTCAGCTCTGCTACATCAGTACATTCTAAAGGGTAACTCTCCCAGAAGCAGGCACTTACCTTCTCAGTGGTCATGGTGGGTGTTTGGACTACTTTCTCCTCTCATTGTAACATATGGCTGTCGTTCTGCCTTCTCTGAACTGCTTCCAATTGAGGATAGTGTAAGTGATACAGTGTAACTGAGCCCTGTCACTGACATCTGATAGTCGTGTAGTCACCATGGCAACCAAGAAGCCCAAAATCACTAGTGCCATTGATCAGGTGACACACGTACATATGTACATCAGCATCGCCCTAGCAAGAGGAGGATGAGAGTAGAGGCTGAAGTACAATGCAGCCATTGATGTCACTACAAGACACCAAGAGAAAAAAAACTAAATACTGCAACTAATCAATACAGATATACAGTGACAATATACACACCCATAGGTTATTACCAAGCCGTACACCTGTCTATAGTGATCTACAGTATAAACTTTTACATAGGAGCAGTATTATAGTAGTTAAATTCTTGTACATGGGAGCAGTATTATAGTAGTTATATTCAGTATTATAGTAGTTATATTCTTGTACATAGGAGGCAGTATTATAGTAGTTATATTCTTGTACATAGGAGGCAGTATTATAGTAGTTATATTCTTGTACATAGGAGGCAGTATTATAGTAGTTATATTCTTGTACATAGGAGGCAGTATTATAGTAGTTATATTCTTGTACATAGGAGCAGTATTATAGTAGTTATATTCAGTATTATAGTAGTTATATTCTTGTACATAGGAAGCAGTATTATAGTAGTTATATTGTTGTACATAGGAGCAGTATTTATAGTAGTTATATTCTTATACATAGGAGCAGTATTAGAGTAGTTATATTCAGTGTTATAGTAGTTATATTCTTGTACATAGGAGGCAGTATTATAGTAGTTATATTGTTGTAAATAGGAGCAGTATTATAGTAGTTATATTCTTGTACATAGGAGCAGTATTATAGTAGTGATATTCTTGTACATAGAAGCAGTATTATAGTAGTTATATTCTTGTACATAGGATACAGTATGATAGTAGTTATATTCTTGTACACAGGAGCAGTATTATAGTAGTTATATTCTTGTACATAGGAGCAGTATTATAGTAGTTATATTCTTGTACAAAGGGGCAGTATTACAGTAGTTATATTATTATACATAGGAGTAGTATTATAGTAGGTATATTCTTATATATAAAAGCACTATTTATAGTAGTTATATTCTTGTACATAGGAGCAGTCTTATAGTAGTTATATTCTTGTACATAGGAGGCAGTATTATAGTAGTTATATTCTTGTACATAGGGGCAGTATTACAGTAGTTATATTCCTGTACATAGGAGCAGTATTATAGTAGTTATATTCTTGTACGTAGGGGCAGTATTATAGTAGTTATATTCTTGTACATAGGAGTAGTATTATAGTAGTTATATTCTTGTACATAGGAGCAGTGTTATAGTAGTTATATTCTTGTACATATGAGCAGTATTATAGTAGTTATATTCTTGTACATAGGAGGCAGTATTATAGTAATTATATTCTTGCACATAGGAGCAGTATTACAGTAGTTATATTCTTGTACATAGGAGCAGTATTACAGTAGTTATATTCTTGTATATAGGAGCAGTATTATAGTAGTTATATTCTTGTACATAGGAGCAGTATTATAGTAGTTATATTCTTGTACATAGGAGCAGTATTATAGTAGTTATATTCTTGTACATAGGAGCAGTATTATAGTAGTTATATTTTTGTACATAGAAGCAGTATTATAGTAGTTATATTCTTGTACATAGGAGCAGTATTATAGTAGTTATATTCTTGTACATAGGAGCAGTATTACAGTAGTTATATTCTTGTATATAGGAGCAGTATTATAGTAGTTATATTCTTGTACATAGGAGCAGTATTATAGTAGTTATATTCTTGTACATAGGAGCAGTATTATAGTAGTTATATTCTTGTACATAGGAGCAGTATTATAGTAGTTATATTCTTGTACATAGGAGCAGTATTATAGTAGTTATATTCTTGTACATAGGAGCAGTATTATAGTAGTTATATTCTTGTACATAGGAGCAGTATTATAGTAGTTATATTCTTGTACATAGGAGCAGTATTATAGTAGTTATATTCTTGTACATAGGAGCAGTATTATAGTAGTTATATTCTTGTACATAGGAGCAGTATTATAGTAGTTATATTCTTGTACATAGGAGCAGTATTATAGTAGTTATATTCTTGTACATAGGAGCAGTATTATAGTAGTTATATTCTTGTACATAGGAGCAGTATTACAGTAGTTATATTCTTGTATATAGGAGCAGTATTATAGTAGTTATATTCTTGTACATAGGAGCAGTATTATAGTAGTTATATTCTTGTACATAGGAGCAGTATTATAGTAGTTATATTCTTGTACATAGGAGCAGTATTATAGTAGTTATATTCTTGTACATAGGAGGCAGTATTATAGTAATTATATTCTTGTACATAGGAGCAGTATTACAGTAGTTATATTCTTGTACATAGGAGCAGTATTACAGTAGTTATATTCTTGTATATAGGAGCAGTATTATAGTAGTTATATTCTTGTACATAGGAGCAGTATTATAGTAGTTATATTCTTGTACATAGGAGCAGTATTATAGTAGTTATATTCTTGTACATAGGAGCAGTATTATAGTAGTTATATTCTTGTACATAGGAGCAGTATTATAGTAGTTATATTTGTGTACATAGGAGCAGTATTATAGTAGTTATATTCTTGTACATAGGAGCAGTATTATAGTAGTGATATTCTTGTACATAGGAGCAGTATTATAGTAGTTATATTCTTGTATATAAGAGCAGTATTATAGTAGTTATATTCTTGTACATAGGAGCAGTATTATAGTAGTTATATTCTTGTACATAGGAGCAGTATTATAGTAGTTATATTCTTGTACATAGGAGCAGTATTATAGTAGTTATATTCTTGTACATAGGAGCAGTATTACAGTAGTTATATTCTTGTATATAGGAGCAGTATTATAGTAGTTATATTTTTGTACATAGGAGCAGTATTATAGTAGTTATATTCTTGTACATAGGAGCAGTATTATAGTAGTTATATTCTTGTACATAGGAGCAGTATTATAGTAGTTATATTTTTGTATATATGGTCATATATATGGGCAGTACAAACACAAAGTTAAAGTGTGAAACACAGCAGATGAGAAATTGTCCCATTGTTGGTGATTGTGGCTGTTGTATCAGCAATTCCATCCTTAGTCTGCACTATACCCTGTATCATTAATACCTCGGATGAAGATAATGACCCTCACCAGAGAGGAAATGTCATTTAAAAAAATTGCAGTATCACAGATGATGATCCTGTTAAAATATTAATAGAGTTTGTATGAGATAGACGATTCCAACATGGTGCACAATGTGAATCGTGGGTAATTTGATCTGATATCAGTCACGGTGAACCCTGCACGACTGGGAAGTGAACTTCATGAAATGTTTTATCATTAATGTGACTCAGGAGGGTAAAGTTCTTACTTTCAAAGCATAAAACCTTTTCTACACAGGTAGACACAGTAACAAAACAAAAAAAGAGGAAAATTGAGTAGAAAAAAGTACAAAAAAAAATAAATATATATAGGGCATCCTTCTAGATGGAACTCAAAGTGGACCTCACTAGATTTTTTGTATGCAGCTCCCATGTGCACTCGGTTGCTGACCCTGCAGTCAGGTATCACTCTCTATGTATTACTTTACCTGACAAAGTGCACAGAACACCACCGTCACCTTACCAAGCCCAGTAAAGATGGTTCTGGAGGAGCTGAGCTAGAGAGTGAAGATCGAATACCACTGCAGTCCATCCCTTGATCTTCACCCACATTTCCACAAGCACCAGCTTCTGATTCAAGCTACAGTCCCACAAAAACAGGACTGTTGTCAGGTACGTATGGATGTCGGCCAAATGAATATTTTAGATTGGAGATATGGGCGAATTTTTCCAAAACATGCACCAAATGTATAAATGACAGGCTTAAACGGCAATTTGTAGCCCCTTAAAGGGGTTTTCCCATCGCAGAAAATGGGGGCATATCGCTACGGAATAAAGGTAATATTGGCTTTTTCAAGTTGTAATTCCAGTGCTGGATTCTTTTTCTTTTCACTCAATATGCCCCCATTGTCTGATAGTTGCAGGTCCCATTTCTGGGACTCACACAAACACAGAGAACAGAGCAGGGAACGGTGGTGAAGGGCACACTGCGCATGTGCAGCCACCCTCTATTTGTTTCTATGGGGCTGCCAAAAATAGCCGAGCGCTGGCTCGGCTATTTTCGTCAGCCCCATAGAAGTGAATCGAAGCGGTGGCCACGCAAGCGCCGTGTGCTACCATTCACTTGTATGGGGAGAACGTTTGGCGGTGGCCGGACCCCAGAAACTCAGGGTCCTCCAGCCACCGCTCTCCACGCTCCGTTCTCGGTATAGGTGAAGGTCCCAGAAGTGGGACCCGCACCTATCAGAAAATGGGGGCATATCCTAGCGATATGCCCCATTGTCTGTGATGGGAATACCCCTTTAAAGAGGTTTACCTCACAAAGAATATTCTACATCATGGACGGCAAATTCGTGGCCCTTCAGCTGTTGCAAATCTACAACTCCCAGCATGCTCTGTAGGCTGTCCATGCATATGCCTAATGGAAAAGCTGCAGCAGAAAGGATATGTCCACTGAGCTGTGATAGGGAGAGAACTGCAGCAGAAAGGTCATGCCCTGAAATGTGATAGGGAGAGAGCTGCAAAGGAAAGGTCATGCCCTTGAGCTATGATAGCGAGAGAGCTTCAGCAGAAAGATCATGCCCCGGAGATGTGATAGGGAGAGAACTACAGCTGAAAGGTGTGTCCCCCCCAGAACCATGATAAGGAGAGAGCTGCAACAGAAAGGATATGCCGCCTGAGCTGTGATAAGGAGGAGAAGCAGCAGAAAGGACAAACCCCCTGAACTGTGATAGGGTGAGAGCTGCAGCAGAGAGAACACAGCCCCTGAGTTGTGATAGGGAGAGAGAATAAGAATAATATAACAGGAAGTAGCAATCAGAACAGGAAGTAGCTATCATAATAGGAAGTAGCAATCAGGACAGGAAGTAGCTATCATAACAGGAAGTAGCTCAACAGACTCTGTTAACAGTGCTGTAGTCCGGATGTTAGTGAAGTACCCTGGAGCCATGGATACTTTGAAGTCTGGATGTTTGTGGACATTTGTCCATTTCCTCTATGCAAAGTCATCATCTCCTTACTTTATTTCACCTTAATTGGTTAACTTACACTGACTTATGTTTTTTAATACTGTGTAACTGCGTTCGATATTTTGTGATATATATCTTGTTCATTTGAAATGTATTTGCAAGGCACGGTGAAAAGGGTTAAGGAAGAGCATGTTTTGGAGGGAAAAGGCTAGACTTGTTTACCCCCAAAACCAGACAAACTGACCTTCTGAATGTCTGGTTTAGCTCTGTTATTATATCTGAAGACTTTTCTTTGTCTGGAAAAACTGTTGTGTCATTCTGATTAAGTATTATTGAAGTTCTAATACAAGGCTATGACAGACAAAAATTGTAACATTGTATCCGTTTGTGCTGAGTTTCTCCACTACACCCCTCCCAGCTGAAGGTTCTAGTCTAGCTACAAATGTTATATCAGGAGAGCAGTCACAGCCCCTAGTTGTTCTGCAGTTAGGGATCAGTGCTTAGAAGAAAAGACTCTGCCAGACGACTGAGTGACCAGAACAAGACAATGAGACGGGGGATACACAGGCCGTGGGCCACCAGCCTTTTGCAAGGATACCACCATTCTGAGAGGGAGAGACAGCTAGCTCAGGCCTTTCCTTAGCATCAAACCCTTCTTCTGCCAGGGAGGAGATTGGAGAAGCCAGCCCTTTGCCTCGCTTGTATTGTTTTGCACCTGAGTTCCAGTAAAGAAGTACACTGGTTTACTGAAGCCCCCGACTCTCTGGACTTATTTCCCATTTGGGTGCACCATGCTTTACTATCCTCCCACAGAGCAGCAACATGTGGTGGCGAACTCAGGTGCAAAACAATACAGGCGAGGCATAGGGCTCGCTTCTCCAGTCTCCTCTCTTGCAGAAGAAGGGTGTGATGCTGAGGAAAGACCTGCGCTAACTGTCCCTCTTTCTCTTCAGAAGGCTGATACCCTGGTCCAAGGCTGGTGATCCGAGGTCTGTGGCAGCATATCCCCGTCTCAGCATCTTCTTCTGGTCACTCAGTAGTCTGGCAGAGTGTCCTCTTCCAAGCACTGTTCCCTAACTGCAGAACACTAAGGGCCCTGACTGCTCTCCTTATACACAGTTTTGCTAGACTTGAACCTTCTAGTGGGAGGGGGGAGTGGAGAAACTCAGCACAAACAGATACATTGTTTCAGCTCCCGTCTGGTATAGACTTACATTAGAGCTTCAATGATACTCAATAGTAATAGAAACAGAAGGTTTTCCAGACAAAACAACAGACCTAAAACCAGACATTTAAAAGGTCAGGCTGTCTGCTTTTTGGTGGTAAACAAGTCAGGTTTTTCCCTCCAAAACATGGTTTTCTTTAAACCCTATGGAAGCTGTGGAAAATTACAATCTTCTCAATCAAAGCCCTAACAGTCTCTCAGTATTCATTAACCCTTTCCACACAGCCACGTAAATACAGTGATAATGAACAGGAAATATATCACAATACATATATATATTTATAATGCAGTAACACAGTAATAAACAGTATAAGTTAACCCTTTCAAGAGAAATAAAGTAACTTTGCATAGGGGATATAACCAAATGTCCACAAATGTCCAAATGTCAAAGTACTCCCTGCTCCAGGGCACTACACATATTCCGGATGTAAAATATAAAGTCGTAGTAAAACAATAAAAAATCTTAGCACTGTATATTTTTTTTAAACTTGTCCCACATTAGATTTAATTCACATTTTGGTATTTACTCTTAAAGGGGTTGTTTCACCATGGACAGTGGGGGCATGTCGCTAGGATATGCGTCCATTGTCTTATAGGTGCGGGTGCCACCACTTGGACCCACACCTATATAGAGAACGGAGACCCACACGTGAAGGAGGACGCACTGTGCATGTGCAGCCGCCCTCTATTCATTTTCTAGGGGGCCGGCGAAAATAGCCGAGCGCTGGCTCGACTATTTCAGTCGGCCTCATAGAAATGAATGGGAGCGGCGGCAGCGCATGCGCGGTACGGTCCCATTCACTTCTATGGGGAGCCGGCTTGGTGGTGGCCAGACCAGAGTCCTCCAGCCACCACCTTGCGGGCTCCGTTCTCGATATAGGTGCGGGTCTCAGTGGTGGGACCCGCACCTATAAGATAATGGGGCCATATTCTAGCGATATGCCCTCATTGTCTATGATGAGACAACCCCTTTAAGTCGGTTGGTATTTTGAAGGTTAACACTCTGGTCTGTCCATTAGAAAGTGATTAAATCTATATGGCAGCGTTACAGTGTAACATGAAGAACAAAGCTTCACAGCAGCAGGAGAGAACAATTAAGATGAAGGATCATTTGATCATTTATGCAGCTTTGCTGCCCCCTAGTGGTGAGAGGTTTAAGGCCTGAAGAAGGCACTGCACATGGATGTAAAGCATAGTACAGCAGATACAGCCATACGGGAAAACTATCTAAACTGGGGGAAACCTGCTGGTTTTATTACAGATTTATTGAAAAAAAGACACCAATCTCATAGAGTCTCTGACACTTCACTGGTCATTGTTTTACTAGAGGATATTATTATAGTAGTTACAGTATATTATTGTACATAGGAGGCAGTATTATAGTATCCGACCAAGGACAATATCTGCATGGAGTTTGTATGTTCTCCCCATGTTTGTGTGGGTTTCCTCTGGGTTCTCCGGTTTCTTCCCACACTCCAAAGACAGGGAACTTAGATTGTGAGCCCTATTTGGGAGAGTTGGATGCTAATGTCTGTAAAGCGCTGTGGAATATAGTAGCGCTATATAAGTGCATAAAATAAATAAATAAAATTGTTATATTCTTGTATATAGAAGCAGTATTATAGTAGTTATATTCTTGTACATATGAGCAGTATTATAGTAGTTATATTCTTGTACATAGGAGCAGTATTATAGTAGTCATATTCTTGCAGATAGGAGCAGTATTATAGTACTTATATTCTTGTACATAGGAGGCAGGTTTATAGTAGTTATATTCTTGTACATAGGAGCAGTATTATAGTAGTTATATTCTTGTACATAGGAGCAGTATTATTGTAGTTATATTCTTGTACATAGGAGCAGTATTATAGTAGTTATATTCTTGTACATAGGAGCAGTATTATAGTAGTTATATTCTTGTACATAGGAGCAGTATTATAGTAGTTATATTCTTGTACATAGGAGCAGTATTATAGTAGTTATATTCTTGTACATTGGAGGCAGTATTATAGTAGTTATATTCTTGTACATAGGAGCAGTATTATAGTAGTTATATTCTTGTACATAGGAGCAGTATTATAGTAGTTATATTCTTGTACATAGGAGCAGTATTATAGTAGTTATATTCTTGTACATAGGAGCAGTATTATAGTAGTTATATTCTTGTACATTGGAGGCAGTATTATTGTAGTTATATTCTTGTACATAGCAGGCAGTATTATAGTAGTTATATTCTTGTACATAGGAGCAGTATTATAGTAGTTATATTCTTGTACATAGGAGCAGTATTATAGTAGTTATATTCTTGTACATAGGAGGCAGTATTATAGTAGTTATATTCTTGTACATAGGAGCAGTATTATAGTAGTTATATTCTTGTACATAGGAGCAGTATTATAGTAGTTATATTCTTGTATATAGGAGCAGTATTATAGTAGTTATATTCTTGTATATAGGAGCAGTATTATAGTGGTCATATTTTTCCATATGGGCTTCATTTTAGTAATTATATTTTAAATTAGATTTCTTATTGAATGGTCATTTGCAGAGATGAATATACTTTTTGCCCTTTTAACTTTTTGCTAATTTTTTTTCCATCCGGATCCATTGGGGAATCAAGTTGTCAAACGACATTTGATGTTGGCCTGTTAAAGAGAATAATAGGTGACTTGATTAGATGGACTAATTTATCTTCCAGCCATAAGACCATTCGTGCCACTGGAACTACACTAATATAGGGTCAGGTTGGCGAAACCCCTCCAATGTGGGCACCAGAGTTGAGTGCAGTGATGCACCATCCCTGCACCGCTCACAGGAGTGTGGTGGTTTCAGGAGGTTACAGAAGACTTGCCGACTCTTCCAGGAATCTGGGAAGCGTTACCTTTTTCTGGGATCCTTCAGGACATTCTGGAATGGTTGGCAGTATGTTTTTAGTCCTCTTCACCAAACAGAAGAACTCTGCTTAAGAATTCACATAGACTAAGGGTGTAGATTGACAACACGGCAGCTTCTTTGTATTTCCATTTCTTCTTTAGTTTTATCTTTGAGATAAAAATATAATTAAAGAAATATTAATTGGGACCAATAAGCAGAAATGCACAGAACATCGCCCTGATTAACGACGTAATTCATTACAATTCATTACTGACGTCTTGGAGGGATGGCAGCAAGACGCACAATGTCTCTTCACGGCCTCTGGCAGTGGCCCATCTATAACTTTCAGACGCTTTGCCAGATCTCATCAATGCAGCGCAGCACTAGCATCCACTTACATTGCTCCGCAGCACAAGCCCCAAGACATATGTCTTACCTGCCCCCCACCCCCAAAAATAAATACAGCAGAGACAGTATATCTGTGAGGTGCAGGTGCTGTATACACAAGCCGTTTTCTTGGGAAGTCTGTCCTGGGGATGCAGATTACTTGTGTTCTTCAGCAGTGCTAAGGCTTCTTTAAGCCACCTGCTCCAGTATCCAGATGGTGCACTATGCTGCTGATATTCTGCTCTGGGACCATGAGGAGATAACTTCTCCTCTCATGGCTCTGGTACTCAGTCTCTGGCTTTGACTGAGTTAAACATCCGGTGTTCTGCACACACGTTTACACACTGGAGCAGTATTCAATGTCCACTTCCTGGCCTATCCAGTTCTAGACAGAAAAAAAGTGATTAATATGCAGTTACATCCAGTGACTCACCGGTAATAGCCTCTCTGATTGGAGTCTTTCACTTTCTCTTTCATTCTGCATCCAGCCCCAGACCACCATGACAACTTCTTCCAGCCCTAACCCACCTCTGTAAACAAACTCTTCCCCCACAAAGTGGTAATGCTTTGTTTGTTCAACACAGTAGTACAGCCCCCCTCATAGTAATAATGCCTTATTTGTGGCCCCTGACAGCAATAACCACACTCAGTACCCCAAAGTAATAAACCTCCTTTGTGTAGTCCACAGGGTAACAAAGTTCCTCTCTCCTCCCAAAGTAATAATTCCCCACCAAATAGTGGTTCATCTGTGTCCCCCAAAGTAAAAATACCCCCTACAGTCTGCTGCATGCCATTTTTTCCTGACTATACGGTTACTTCTTTAATGCCATCCTTCCAGACACTGAGCAGCATTAGGCATCCAGGCCCAGAGCGCCATGACAACTTCTTCCAGCCATAACCCATCTCTGTGAACAAACTCCTTGCAGCATTCGGCAGCATGTATCTTGAATCCTCACTCTATTACTTCAAGGCACCACAGGAACTAGTGAGCTGGAGACAGGACAAGTACACACATCACACACATCATGTACACCATGCTGTAAGCGAGAATCGCATTAAAGAAATAATGATACAGTCCGCCTTAGCTGTTCCTTTGACCGGGTCCTTTGACAGCAGATGATGGTATGGAGGTACAGTCAATAATGACACCAGCTTAACAACAGACCAGTTTTTTACTGAAGAATTAAGTTCAAGTGCATTAGTTACAGTTCTCGGCATGCATGGACTGGCATTTCTTGCATAATGTGCAGTCTCCACAGTTCTTACAGGCTACGCAGCTACAAAGGTAGTTAATAGACTGAGATGTTTCTTTAAAGCAATTTTCCTCACACTGGACTTTTGCAGGTTTCCACAACGGGAAGTAATCTGGTGGGTATATCTGAATACTGCCTATGATTGTCGTTTAACCCTTTTGCAGTGTAGCACTTCCTTGCAGTGGGACACTGCACGTTCTGCACGGGTATTTTTTTAGGGGTTGTCCCTAAGGGACAATCATTTCTCTCCTAGCAAACAAAATTTTCATTTACACTGGACTTTTGCAAGTTTCCACAACGGGAAGTAATCTGGTGGGTATATCTGAATACTGCCGATGTACCAGAAGACTTGAATTTCCTGAAGTTTGCTGCAGAGTCTATGAGCTTCTCTTTAAGCAGTTTATCTTCACAGAGCTTCTACACGCACCTCCTCTCAACACTGGAATGTTTTTCAATGGTTTGTTTGTTTCCTTTCTCCCCTTTTGCTGGTTTTAAGCTTTCTCTCAGGCTGTTTCACTAACCAGGGCTGTGTCTTCCCTCCTTTTACTTCACTGTCTCTACATTGAATGCTCTGGTCTTAATCTAAACTCCTCCCTATGGGGAAAGTGACAGAGCTCCACATATTGAATATTGCTACAGCCCATTAACTCCTTTCATGCCACAAATGCTCATATATCACATAAATGCACATTTA
Organism: Bufotes viridis; assembly: GCA_033119425.1. Classification (NCBI taxonomy): domain Eukaryota; kingdom Metazoa; phylum Chordata; class Amphibia; order Anura; family Bufonidae; genus Bufotes; species Bufotes viridis. The sequence goes on from CM065591.1 coordinate 22,836,445, forward strand.
ACCCTTTTGCAGTGGAGCACTTCCTTGCAGGGGACACTGCACGCTCTGCACGGACATTTTTTAGGGGTTGTCCCTAATGGACAATCATTTCTCTCCTAGCAAACAGTTGACATGGCTCCAATCAGAAAGATTCTTGCAGCAAAAGTTTGCCTACAGAAATGGATGGACGATCATATAACACAATATATTTACACTCTTACGCTCAGAGGTTGGTTCCAGGGAATCCGGTCAGTTATATCCCCCTCTATGATATCCTGATAGGGCATATGAAAAGCAGCTATCCCAATGGAACAATAAGAACATTGCATAAGAAATCATGTAGAGTCTTAATGAAAAGCATGCAAGAAACAGGGGAAATGGTGCAGGAAAAAAATGCTGCTTTAGAGAAGTTGTCCCCTTTGCATTTGCCCTATCAAGGTACACAGTATGTAATATTCTACAAGCAATTGCCAATATCAGCCAAAAAGCAATTCACTTACATTTCCAAAGGTCTACCTTTTCTCCTTGCCTGGCTGTGGGTCATGTGATATGGGCTGTAAGGGTCCTCTCTGGGACCCACACCTATACTTGGCCTGAAAAATGACGGAGAGCTCACCATGCATGTGTGGCTGTCCTCCATTAATTTCTATGGGAGTGCTGAAAATAGCTGATTGCTGGCTTGGCAATCTCCGTAAGCCCCATAGAAGGGAATCGAGCAGTGGTCGTGCTTGCAAGATGTGCTTCTCATTCATTTGAGGGGGACTTCTGAGAATAGGCGAGGTTGCCGCTCACCTATTTTCGGCACTCCCACAGGAATGAATGGTGGCTGCGCATGCGCGGTGTGTCTGTCACTTTGCAGGCTACGTTGTAAGGATAGGTGGAGTAGTCATCTTAGAGGAGTTTTGGGCACAAGCCTACTGGGGGTGAGTACTAGAAAAGCCTTTGGCTACTGTAGGAGTTGAAGAGTGTCTGCTTCAGCCATAAGGCGACAGCCACATGGGAGAGTACCCCTGCATAAAAGTGGTGCAGAGATACCATATGCTGTGCATTCCCAGGTGGGACAAGGCTGCAGGTGGGCCACCAAATGTGCAATGGCCCTAAGGACGAAACAGCTTCAGATGTGACTGGCTGCAGCAGCACTGCGAGTCACCAAGTGCCAGGGCCCAGAGAGAAATAGTAAGGGTTATTGCTTCCAGACCAAAGGGGAGCCAATGACCTGGTCTGTGCATCAGTACCAGGAGACACTTGGTCCCTACTAAGGTCCAAGGAGACAGAGAGTGCTGGCTGCAAGTAAGTGATAATGACCCCAAGTTAGACTCCTGGGGGCTTAACATCACCTGTGTAGCAGTAGTAGTAGTCGTATTATTACTAGTACTATTTACAGATTGTATATATTTAAAAGTGACTGTGCCTCTTCATGAGAAACGCCAAGCAGGTGAGCCTCATATCGAGTGACTTATGACCTATCTAATGCATATGATCAGCACTAGTCTTGTCTGCGCTGCCAGAGGACACACCTAATTTATAATGAGGTGCACACCTTGTGGTATATTTGGTGCATCTTCTAACAGTCCGTGCGCCTAGACTGAAATCTACGGCAACTCAGAGCTGTCATACACTTATCTCTTCTTTTGCACCAGAAAATTGGAGAAAATGAAGCAGAATTTGTTGCTGCCACATCCCCTTCCTGCCCTCACCACGCCCCCTTTTAGAAAAGTGGCAATGGTGTCATAAAAAAGCCAATTATGACAATATATTGTTGCAGTGCTGTCTAAAACACGAGGTTTGCCACTTTTTATGCCAGAAAACAGGTGCAAAGAATATAAATTTCCCCCTTTAGCTTAGAAATAAACCAGGGAGCGGAATTGTGTGTTCTTTACCCTTAAAGGGGTTGTCCAGGTTTGTTTGTTTTTTAATTTAACCCCCAGACATTGGATCTGTGAAGAAATCTATACTCACCTGGTCCCCAGCACTTCGTTCCTGCTTCCTGGCTATCTTCGCTGGACTTCCTGTCCCCGTTTGTCAACTTCCTGTTCGGACAGGATCATGTCTGTGGCTGCAACAAATAACTGGCTTCAGTGGTGCCATGTCCCCAAGTAGCATATCACTGCTGGCAAGAGACAGAGGAAAGCAGCAGTGGTGAGCATAACATGATCAGAACAATTTCAAGAAATAAAAAGTGTTGGAAAACACCTTTAAATGGGTTTCTGGTTGTTTATTTCTGATGTCCTATCCTCAGGATCGGTCATCACTATCAGATCGACGAGGGCCCAACTCCCAGTGCAGTGACCCTGTGGTTCACTGCTAAACAGGGTTAATGTGTCTTTATTGTGCACCTGTGTCCCACAGGTTATATACTGTATATAGGAGATTTATATAGGAGATAGAGTTAGGTGCTGTGCCTTGGCGTTGCTTGGTGTGGGCTGGGCTGGCCTTTTGTTTTATTGTCTATGTGGAGTGTGTTAAGAGAAGTTGGTGAGAGAGAAAACAAGTTTAAAGATTGCAGTCATCCGAATTGGACAAGAGACTGTAATAAATGCCAACCTCCGAGTGAGAGAAGTATTGAACCTACCGTAAGATAAGTTTTGGCCGTCATTTCAACAGACACTGTACAGACAAAATGTCAGTAAAGATAACATATGTATTTTGGACTTCACTGCATTTGGCTGGGGTTATAAGCTTCAGGTACCCTACCGTCTAAGGGGACAGATTGGCCCTCAGTTAAAGGGGTTGTCTCACTTCAGAAAATGGCATTTATTATGTAGACAACAATTTAATACAAGGCACTTACTAATGTATTGTGATTGTCCATATTGTCTTCTTTGCTGGCTTCATTCATTTTTTCACCGCATTATACACTTCTCGTATCCATGGTTATGACCACCCTGCAGTCCTTTCACTCTAGAGGAAAAATCGCCTCTGTGCACTCCTGCAGTCCCCGCCACCAGAGAGGCCAGGGCTTTTTCCCATAGTGTACAAGCACGACCACCGCTGCTGGATTGCATGATGCAAATCAGGGCTGCTGTCATGTTCGCGGCAAGTGGGTGCATTTTTACTACAGCAGAGATGGGGGTTGGAGGTCATCTTGCATGAGCCACCGCTCTGAGTGGTGCACAGCCGTTTAGAGCAGCACCCTTGTGGGCATACGAAAAAGTCTAGAGTTGACTTCTAGGGGAGATGTAGTGGGCTTGTTCTGTGACATGTCCTGAGGTCACTGATCAGGGGCAACGAGGAAGAGCTAAACTGTTCCCATCACCTATTAACGTCCTTGTAACGAAGCCAAGAGAAGATGGGGACCCATTGAGTTGCTACGGATTGGGTGTAGGGATAGTGAGTCTATGGGCTACATCCCACCAATAGCAATAATGGCAAAATCATGGTAAGCAGAAGGTAACAGCAAAAAAAGGCAACAAATATAATGCCAGAATTGTTTATTTTTTTTTATCACTCACCCTCCTCAATAAAATTAAAAAGCTAATGAATACATTGATGCCAAAATGATGCCAATAAAATTTTTTATTTAGCCCGCAAAAAAACAAGCCATCATAGAGCTACATCGGAAAATTTTTATTTTTAAAAAGGTATGGCTCCTGAAATGCGACATTGTGAAAAAAATAAAATAAAATTGGTGGGCCTTTAAGGCCAAAAATAGGCAAAATTTAAAGGGAACCCATCACATTGAACATGCAGTAGAATCTGCAGGCAGTGTGTTATAGCATGGGACGAGCTGATCAGATTGATATATATATATATCATTTTGTGGGGTAGGATTCTGTGTAAGGTGTTCTTGCTCATTCTGGGCTAAGGAGTCTTATCAGTAATTGACAGCCTTTCCTGTATCGGTGTGCGTACAGATATACCTGTCAATCACCACTTAGGACCGCCCATTGGACTCCTAAGATCATACTGCGCACGAGTTATAAAAGAAACATTAAACTGAGTTGTTTCCCACAAAACGATATATGAATCTCCTCGGCTCCTCCAGCCATTTCATGCATCTGAGGCTTGTAACCACCACAAGTGTTAATATAAACTCTATAGCAGTATTATTTGATCACACTGTTAACAGATTATTTTATGTATGGAGCAGGTATATTTTGGTATTACATGAGTACTGAATGGTCGTATTTACTTAGGCAATATGTGGTGTATTAGCCTTGTTGTACAGACGTGGCTCAGTGTTGTACAGCACGGTGGCTCAGTGGTTAGCATGGGTGTCTTGCAGTGGTCAGGGTTCTAGGTTCGAATCTGAGCAAGAACAACATGTGCATGAAGTTTGTATGTTCTCTCCATGCTTGGGTGGGTTTCCACCCTTACTCCAAAGACATACTGATATGGAGTTTAGATTGTGAGCCCCATTGGGGACAGTTTGATGCTAATATCTGTAAAGTGTTGTGGAATATAGTAACGCTATAAAAGTGCATAAAATAAATAAACAATATCCTGTTGTATATGGAACCTAAAATAGCACTACAACATATAATGCCAACAGTAAGGATCAAAATGTACTTTACAGGTCACGGCACTCTCTCCTCTTGACCCAAATCTGCAGCTTACACTGCAGCAGGCTGGCTGGTTGTTGTGGTCCCAAGATGGCTGTCTTTAGCTGATTGAGCATCTTGGATCTAGGAAGTACAATTTGGTGATCCCTTCCCAGGCTGTCCCTATCCATTGCAATTGTAATCTGCTCTATAGCACTATCTATGCCTTGAGGTAGTGTACCCTTATGACTAGTAGCTCACACCTCCACTTGCTAGCTTGCTACATGCAAAAGCATTGCTGGCTTTGTTTTCAGTAGCAGCTTCCCAGTTCACACTTCAATGTGCCTGCGTGCTACTGACATAAGTTCTGTGGAGCACTGCTGTTTGTTATCGGTAATGGCTAAATCTCGTAGGCCTTATGGACCTTCTGATGTGACATGGTTACATGGCATTTGAAACCTCAACTCCAAAGTCACTATGCGCTCACTGAACACTCCATTTTTAAATTACTAATCATTATTACGACAGCACATGGAATTTAGCCATTACTCTGCTCCTATAAACCATCTCTGCTTCAGAGCCACATGATTTTACAATGTCGTGTGACCCTGTGACATCAGAAGGCCTTTACGGTGCATGAAATTTAGCCACTACCATTTATCATCTGACAGGCGTTCTTTCTCATTTACTTAAGGACCTATATAATTAGATCATGTGATTGAAAAGGTCCTTGTGCACCTCACAATGTATTATCCATTAGCAATAACACAATTAGCCACTAGATGGCAGTATAATAAAAGCGCTGTTTACAACATGCATCTATACGGCGCAGTATCTCGACATTTACAGTGAATTTTACATGAAATACGGTGCAATTAACTAACATTATACTTGCTGCTCCATCAGGTCAGGAGCATGGGATCTCTACTGTCTATCCGTGGGGGTCACGCCCTTGTATTCTGTGCGGAAGAAGTTAAAGTCTGGAAATATGTCTCTCTTTTAGTTGTTTTTTTCTCTCAAAAAGTTAAAAAAATAAACCCTGTTCCACCGATTTTGTGTAAACCTGGGCACTGACCCTGGAGTGGGCACCATGTAATTCCCGAGGTGCAGCCAAGTTCCACCCTTTGGTATACCGATTGTCAGTGCAGGCTTTTATGTGAGCTATATCTTGGCACGAGGCCGCCTTCTGTCCATAAAAGTCTAATTTTCACCTTTTTAACACTTATTTTCTTTTGTATGTTGCTTTCAACAAATAGCGCAAAACAAACCTAACAGGACAGGTTGTGGCATTGGCGAAGGAGAGGTGATCAGATTACAGGGGGATTCGGGAGGGGGAGAGGCACAGTGATTCTTTTAGGGAGTTTGAATGCCCACTTAACTCTTTCCTGGCCCTTAGCTAATAAACTCAGATAACTTTTTGCTTCAAGTCCTAGAGTCTAGGTCTACGTTAGTTCATTAGCGTTTTTTTCCAAATATTCTGGATCTATATTAAAAATGGGCAATAAACAGGGGCTGGCCTTATGTCGGATGGTGCCCTGTGTAGTACCTTCTGATGTTGCCTCTGCTCCCATGTGCAAATGAACGTATTATAGTAAATTAAATACCTTACGGACCAAATAACAGTGCCGTACAGTTACATATATGTGACTAAATAGCAAATCTATACAGTGTGGTCCCCACTGTAAACTGTGATCATAATGAATTGCTTAGTAAATGCCGCCATACAGTGCTCAGATAATATCTCATTTTGTAAAGTAATCAAACAATTTTGTAGGCAGTGAATATTAGACTTTCTGCTGCCAGACCATAAGGGAAAGCTGATGCACACTGGTCGCACACTTCCAGGGCCTACTTTCCTTAAATATTAGGTAGACTCCTAGAAGGAACCAACAGGGCCTTTTCCACCGGGTTACCTCCATGACCACTGTTGGTTCAATGATGGCAGGCAAGGACCGGCATATGTCACTGGTGTCATTACTGAAACGCCAATATTTTCATGACAGTGACCAGCATTCTACCGGCCTTGACTATAAAAGAGCAATGATGTAGAGGACATTGTGTTGGTGCTGCTATAGGGGGCACTGTAACTAGCACTGATATAAGGGACTGTGTTCTGGCACTTATATAGGGGCACTGCAAAGCTGTAGCTAGATGTTGCTTCTTCTGAGAAAGATTGATTCAATCTGGCCTTTGCACCCTTAAAAAGTGCCTCAACCTTCATGTGCTATACGATAAGATTTGCCTCTGGGGCCACCAGCAGCCTGAAAATCGTTGGTTATGGGTTTTCTGAAGCTGAACTCCTTTATTCACTTCAACGGAGAATGTAGTCTGTATAGCTTCCTTCTCCCTTTGGAAGGGAAGCTAATTTGCATATTGTGTTCCCTAAAAACCCAGAGGAGCGTTGTCTGGCCTATAAGACTTCTCATGCCTACTAGGTGCTCAGTTGTTCTCCATAAGGAGAAATAGTATCCCCCCAGATGCTGATCAAGGCCTCTCAGCTAGCTAAGCTAGTTCTCTTTCCTCTGCACTGTAAAGTGGCAATCTATATTAAGATTCAAGGCCTGTTTCAAAGGCTAAGCACTGACTGATTGGATTCATACCTAATATCTGATGGCATCAGAGGCTTAGCTTTCTGTTCCTTTGGGAAGGAAAGCTAATTAACGTACCCAGAGGAGATTTGTCTTTTTCAGTTCTACCCAGACAAATTTTATTCTACCAAATCTGAATTTGATTCTAACTACTGTATTATTTATGCATCAGCTGCCCCCCCCCCCCTACTTCCTTGATACACCCTTAAGCACTGTGCTGGCCCTGGTATAGGGTGGCTGGTACTGTCATGTGAAGCCTGTGAGTATGTGATGGGAAAAAAAACGTTACTGTATATAAGTTGGTGAATTGTGTATCTGGGGTGTGTGTGGACTGTGTTGGGGTATGATTTGTGTTCATCAATGACCCCCACTGCCAAGGAGCTCCAAACAGTTAAAGGGATTGTCCTTCCATATATATTGATGATCTATTGTCAGGATAGGTCATCGATATCTGATCGTGAGAGACCGACACTTTGCACCCCCATCGATCAACTGTTTGAAGAGGAGGCGGCCTCCATGCTGGTCAATACACTGGGCGTTGTCTCCTGTGGAGTGCCAGCGTAGTTTAATTAAAAGTACTCACACCATTCGGGTGAAATGCTCGAGTACTCATCATTACACTGCACTTCCGAGATGACACATGGACAACACAGCTGATCAGCAGGGGTGACGGTCTCCCGCCGATCAGATATGGATGACCAGTCCTAACGATAAATCATCAATATATATGGCAGGACAACCCCTTTAAGTGAATTTCTTCTTCAGGGTCTCACAACTGGAGATATGTGATATAAAGTGCTGAGCACTGGGGCAGGGCCGCCATTCCATAGTTGACCATTCATAGTCCCGTTGTCACCATCCAGGAACAAAAGGGCCCTCATACCCTTTGCAAAAGCCAATTGGGCATTTTCTCCGAAAGAGGTTCTCACCACCCAGTAGCAAAGGTGGCCACTAGAGATGAGCGAATTTTTCAAAAATTCGATTCGACCAGTTCGCAGAATTTTTTTAACAAATTTGGTTCGATCCGAATTTATTCGCAGCAAATCACGTTTAAAAACAGCTATTTCCTGGCTGCAGAGAGCCTGTATAGTGGTGTAGAACACTGTGCCTTGCAGTAACACGCATAGGGGGTCTGCCATGGCAGTGAAATTATACTGTGAGTCATTATGACATGCAGATGACAGGCGTCACTCTTAGAATCACTGCACACTTCACTTATTTGGGCAGCCACAGGGCCAAAACTGACCAAATAACTCAAATATGAACTCAGCCTTACAGTTCGATGTTGGAGCCAAGAAGAAGCGCACTCCTTTTACACCGTCGGCAGCTGATTCCACATAGATGTCTACAGAACCTGTTCTATTAAACGCTTAAACAAGTACTGCCCCCTGACAGAGTGGAGAGGGTATCAGCAGTAAGTTTGTGTTGACGTCACTGATTATTTTGCCATTCCCCTGATCCGTCAGAACAGTAACCCCCAAAAAACGGATTCTGTCTGTGGAGCATACGCCTTCACTCGGTCAGCATTTGCTCAAATAATCCATCAATATTGCTAATGCCAAAAAACAGGAGTGGATCCAAAACAGAGATGACAAGTGAATGAGGAGACCACAGAGTGGCCCAATGACAGAGTCTGGAGGTGGCGGAAGCATCGGGAGAAGGCCACAGAGTGGCACAATGACAGTGTGGAGGTGGCGGCAGCATCAGGAGGCCACAGAGCGGCACAATAACAGAGTGTGGAGGTGGCAGCAGCAGCATCAGGAGTCCACAGAGTGGCAAGGTGACATAGTGTGGAGGTGACAGTAGCATTAGAAGACCACAGATTGGCAAGGTGGCATAGTGTGGAGGTGGCAGCAGCATCAGGAGACCACAGAGTGGCAAGATGACATAGTGTGGAGGTGACAGCAGCATCAGGAGACCACAGAGTGACCCAGTGACAGAGTGTGGAGGTGGGTGGCAATACGAGAACCAGCTGAAGATGGTGGGCGAAAGAAGGAGCACTTGCCATCAAATGTGTGGCATTATCAGAATAGTAGCTGAGGCAGGTAGCCAGAAGAAACCGGTCTCTTTTGTCAAAGTGTTGGTGTGGCACCATGGATGATCTAATCTGATGCATCAGGCATTGGTGGGTGGTAATCCTGGCTGATCCACGCCTGATTCATCTTGACAAAGGTCAGTCTCTCCACATTTTGGGTGGACAGGCAAGTTCTTCTTGGAGTAACTATGGCCCCCACCGCACTAAACACCAGCTCTGATGTCACACTACTGGCCGGGCAGGACAGCTTTTCCAGGGAAAACTATGCTAGTTGCGGCCACAAATACAGTTTGGCTGCCCAGTAGTCCAGTGGATCTTCAATGTGAGGTGGCAGGGTACTGTCCAGAGTATGTCACCACTTGCTGGTTCAGGTCCTGTTCCAGGTCTAGCTGCTGCTGCTGGTGAGTAGTTTCTTCACTAGGCGGGTGAAGAAAGCTGCTCATCAGCGACTCTAGACTCAAGTTGCTGCTGATGGAGCTGGAACTGCTCCTACGCCCCACCCTGCCACAGCAGCCATGGCAGAGGAACGTGAGTGCAGAGGGCCTCCCCGGTCAGACCTGTGAGAAGATGGACAATGGTGCACATAGTCAGCGACCAACTTACTACACAGGATGTCTCTATAGTAGTTCAGTTTGTCCTCCCTCTAAGCGGGTGTAAAACAGGCCCCCATTTTGGACCGGTAGTGAGGGTCCAACAAGGTGGAGAGCCAGAAGTCATCCCTCTGCCGAATGGTGACAATTCGGCTGTCACTACGCAAGCGAGCAAGCATCGGGCCATTTGTGCAAGTGACTCAGAGGGACTCCCTGCCTCCATCTCCACTGCATACTGCCACGGTGTGTCTGGGTCCTCTGCCTCGTCTTCCTCATCGCCCTGTAGCTCCTCTGGCTGCTCCTCCTCTCCTGTCACCTGTGTGTGAAAACCACCATTTTGCTACACATTGCTTGTGCTCCAATGTCCTCCTCCTCCTCCAGTTCAGCCCCCACAGGGCTCATGTGGCCGTGATATCTAGGCTCCACGTCTCCATTCCCCTGACAAGCCAGATGTACCAGCATCTGTTCCAGGACATGAAGCAATGGAATGACGTTGTTCATCCCTTAGTACTGGCGACTGACAAATAACGTGGCTTACCCAAAGGGCCTGAGCCAACGGCAGGTGTCACGCATGAGCTGCCACTGGCTGACATTGAAGTTACACAGGGGAGTACTCCTGTCCACTTGGATCATCAAGAAATCGTCTATGGCCTTTCTCTGTTCGTATAGTCGGTCCAACATACAGTTGTGTTCAAAATTATTCAACCCCCAATGCTGTAAAGGGTTTTTTGGGAATTTAGTGTACATTTGTAATTGTGTTCAGAATGAAATCTTACAAGGACTTTTTAAAGAACCAAATGCAACTAAAATGACATCAATTGTTTTTGTAATACAGTATTAAATGTATTTTTTGCGATTTCTTCATTGACACAATTATTCAACCCCTTAAAGACGACCACTCTTAAGAACAGAGGTTCCTTCAAGTGTTTTCGATCAGGTATTGAAAATACCTCTGGATGTCAAGGAGCAGCAATCAAGCAGAATAAGCACCAATTAGGCAGATGTAAAATGACTGTGATACTCAGCTCCTTCTAGACATTTACTGGTGTGTTTACAGACATGGTGAAGTCAGGAGAATGGTCCAGGAAGACAAGAGAAGAGGTGATTTCTCTTCACAGGAAGGGCAATGGCTATAAGAAGATTGCAGAGATGTTACACATACCAAGAGACACCATAGGAAGCATCATTCGCAAATTCAAGGCAAAGGGCACTGTTGAAACGCTACCTGGTCGTGGCAGAAAGAAGATGCTGACTTCGACTGCTGTGCGCTACCTGAAGCGCAAAGTGGAGAAAAGTCCCCGTGTGACTGCTGAGGAACTGAAAAAAGATTTGTCAGATGCGGGTACTGAAGTTTCAGCTCAGACAATAAGGAGCACACTGCGTAATGAAGGCCTCCATGCCAGAACTCCCAGGCGCACCCCTTGCTGTCTCCAAAGAATAAGAAGAGTCGACTGCAGTATGCCAAAAGTCATGTGGACAAACCACAAAAGTTTTGGGATAGTGTTCTGTGGACTGATGAAACAAAATTAGAACTGTTTGGGCCCATGGATCAACGCTATGTTTGGAGGAGGCAGAACAAGGCCTATGAAGAAAAGAACACCTTGCCTACTGTGAAGCATGGCGGGGGGTCAATCATGCTTTGGGGCTGTTTTGCTTCTACAGGTACAGGGAAGCTTCAGCGTGTGCAAGGTACCATGAATTCTCTTCAGTACCCGGAGATATTGGATGAAAATGTGATGCAGTCCGTCACAAACCTGAGGCTTGGGAGACGTTGGACCTTTCAACAGGACAATGATCCCAAGCATACCTCCAAGTCCACTAGAGCATGGTTGCAGATTAAAGGCTGGAACATTTTCAAGTGGCCATCGCAGTCATCAGACTTAAATCCGATTGAGAACCTCTGGTGGGACTTAAAGAAAGCAGTTGCAGTGCGCAAGCCTAATAATGTGACTGAACTGGAGGCTTTTGCCCATGAAGAATGGGCGAAGATACCCGTAGATCGCTGCAAGACACTTGTGTCAAGCTATGCTTCACGTATAAAAGCTGTTATAACTGGGAAAGGATGTTGTACTAAGTACTAAGAGTGAATGTCACTTGGGGGTTGAATAAAACTGATAATGATGTGAGCCCAGAAAAGACATTTGTGGTTATTTCATTATAAATGTTATGTTATATTTGTCTGACTTACAAGGGCCTCTGTGATTTAATTGTAAACAAGACGACTGAAATGATCAAAATCAATGTCAAACTGGCCAAAACACTCAATTTAAGTGGGGGTTGAATAATTTTGAACACAACTGTATGGAGGGTAGAATTCCAACCAGTGGAAACGTTGCATATCAGCCTATGTTGGGGGATGCCATTCTGCCGCTGCAGCTCAAGGAGTGTGTGCTTTGTAGTGTTCAAGTGGCTGAAGTGCATGCAAAGTTTCCTGGCCATTTTTAGGATGTCTTGCAGATGGGTGGAAGACTTCACGAACCGTTTGACAATCAGATTGAACACGTGCTCCATGCAGGTGCATGGCTCAGCCCTCCTTGATGCAGCGCCGACACTATGTTCTTCCCGTTGTCATTCACCATGGTTCTGACTTACTGAAGTACAATCCAATCTGTCTCCTCTTTATCTGAAATGGCTGATGACAGAAGACAATAGACCGTTTTAGCATCGAAAAAAATCACAGGATCACATTTAAATACAGGGACAAGATTCCCGACAGAGCGTTTTGATAACATGGTGAACCCGGACCAGACCATTGGAGGATGAGGTTTGCAGGGTAACAAGTCCTTCTTCCTCGCAAATAAAAGCATGTTCTAACAAGGGAATTTTTTTCCCAAGGTTTTCCTACTTGCCATCTGCTGCTTGTGTCAGAAATGTCACATAAAGCTGTCACAGTGTCACACAAGATGCAGTCGTCAGTGACGGTATTGAGAGCGGAGATGGGAGATTTGATTGTCAGGTTTAATTTACTGAAAAGAAGGTGCGCTCTCGTAGGTCTAGACAAGCCCTGACGATGATCCATAAATAAGCTTTTGGCCCTCGGGAACATTCAGATCATTAGAGATAACAGCTAGAGCATCGAAGCAGAGCTGGAATCTGATTGGTTGCTTTGGGTAACACCCCCGCTTTGCAGGACATATTCAGGGGCGTAGCTCTAGGGGTACAGAGGTAGCAGATGCTCCTGTACATATCTGATTGAAAGCATCAACAATTAAAGGGGTTATCCAGGAGTAAGATAGACCTCCCAGAGTGGCCGACCCTCAATGGAGATCATACTTACCTGGTCCCCGCCGCTGGGTTCAGCGTCTAACACTCCCAGGCCAGATCTTTCTCTCCCTGCCATGCTGAGATCAACATCCGTCGACAGGGGGACACATGGCTGCTGCAGCCAATCACAGGCCACAGCGGTGACCAGCTCTCCTTCCGTCACATGATGCAAGTGGACACATGACTGCTGCCATCTGTAATTGGCTGCAGCAGTCACATGCCCCCCCATTAATGGATAAGAAGAGACGGCCCAAGAGCGTTAGACATCGAACCCAATGGCGGGGACCAGATAAGTATCATCTCCACTGTGGGTGGGCCACTCTGGGAGGTCTGTCTTACTCTTGGATGACCCCTTTAATGGCCAACATACAACAGAGAGGACAATGTGGCTGCTTTGAGACTCTTGGAGAAAGAAGATGGCTGCATCCCATATTGTAATGGACAGGGAGAACTGTACAGGAACTTCACTCCAAATGTCCTAAAACCTAAGCAAATGGGGTTGTGGTGAATTCACACTGTCCCAGGTGGTTAGGGGTGTAGTCACGTTACCCAGCACCAGAAGTAGACCCCATTTTATTGTTTGCTGTGGTGCACCCTCACCTATATTTATGTCTTTGACAGGAACTATATCTTAAAGGGTTTTTCCAGGTTCAGGATATTGATGGCAATCCTCAGGATAGACCATCAATCTCAGATCGTTGGGGTTCTGACTCACCACCCTCAAATGCCTGGCTCTTCCAAATTCAAGTGCTTACCACAGTGAAAGATGCACCCGGCTGCACACCCCTTTCTCGAGTGCAACCCCCGAGAAAAGAGAACCCAGGAAACAGGAGAACAAAGACAAACAGAAATGTAATGGCATGTAGCCTTGTGGTTACATGTCCTACAGACAGAGGCACACATTCTTGTTGGTTACACATCTACATATTACACAGAGGTTCATTACACTCCAAGATAGAAAATGCTGGCAGGTTTCTTACTCTCGTGTGCCAGGGCTGTGCATTCTCCGAGTCTCTCCTTCTTCATTTAAGGAGTGTGGCCGCTCTACCTCAGCACACTCTTACGGTGTCTCCTAGATGCTACATTGTGCCGTGTCCTGCTTTGGCGATTAGTCATGGTGGGTCTCCATATCCTCCACAGACTCTCAACATGCAGGTCAGTAAACTTGGGGCCTGCTCACATCTCGTCTTTGCTGTACGTCAAAAGGATACGTCTAGACATACAGTAAAAAAATATATACAAACGTATGCAATTTTCTTGTCATCTATCCTTTTTTTAATGTATACATTTGACTGATGTGCATATGTTTCAATACGTTTGTGTCTGTTTTTTAACAAAAAAAAAACATGTTTTTGTGAAAGATTTAAAATGTATCAAAGGAAGTAGGAAGTGTCTGGATAAAAACGGATCCGTATTGTCTTACGAGTCCATATGTCTCCCATTCACTGCAATGTGAAAAAAGGATACGTTTCTATAAGCTGTTTTTTTTGCAGGACAGAAAAGTTTGGTAAGCTACGATATTTTATCCTGCAGGAAAATGTACAGAAACGTAAACAGAAACAAACGGAGTCAAAAGTATGCACTGTTACACTACACTACCAATTATAATCTATGGGTACGTCAAGCCATACGTTTCTATACTTTATTCTGTTTATAAACGTATGCACTTGACGTACAGCAAAAACTAGATGTGAACAGCCCCGTAGGTAAAAATAGTCAGGAGGTCCTGCTCTGTGTTCTTCCACTGTATGAGCTCACTGCTGCACACTGCTGCTACATACAACTGCTACTCACTGCTGCTGCATAATGCTGCTTTTTACTGCTGCTACACACTGGTGCTACTCACTGCTGCTGCATAATGCGGCTATTTACTGCTGCTGCACACTGGTGCTACTCACTGCTGCTGCACCCCACTGCTACACACTGTTTCTGCACACTGCTGCTACTCTCTGCTGCTGCATAATGCGGCTATTTACTGCTGCTGCACCCTGCTGCTACACACTGCCACTCCACACCGCTGTTTCACACTACCGCTACACACTGCCACAACACACCACTGCACACACTGCCACTACACACTGCTGCTGCATACTGCCAATGCACATTTCTGCTTTACACTGCCACTACACACTTCTGCTACTCACTGCTGCTGCACCCTATTACTGCACACTGCCGCTACCCACTCACTGAGTGGTGTTACTCTCTCTTATATAACCCGAACCACACCTGGTCTACCAGCAGGTGGCAGCAAATCTGTGCAGAGCTAGTTTCTCTGGAGAGGAACCTTCTAGTTCCTTCCAGCCCTCTTTAGAGAGGTAGGAGTTTAGTTAGTCAGTAGATCAGTCTAACCTACTCCATCTTGGGGAAAGGTTGTATGTCGGCCAGCAGAGCTCTGCCTGCTCTGCTGGGCCTGCAGGCCCTGCCTGCAAAAGTCCTTTATGGTTGCTTGTCCCCTCCTGGTCTTGCATTGCCTTAAATCCCAGGCTGGGAGAGCTTGATGCCAGCAAGAAGTTCCTGGGATTAAAGATAAAGTAAGAGACGGACTACAGCTAAGCTAAGTTCCAGCAGAGGAGGAGGGGTTCCTATTTGAGCCAGCCAGCATAGCAGAGCTGAGAGAGCTAATGCATAGCAGAGCTGAGAGAGCTAAAGCATAGCAGAGCTGAGATTGTTGCAGAAGTGTTTGCCTGCCAGAGTTAAGCCAATACCTGCTGATGACCAAGATAAAGTTTGGAAACTGTTTGGATTACTATTTATGCCAAATAAAGCTGTGTGCAACATTTATACAAAGTTTGGACTCCATTTATTCTGCTTATTCATCACCCAAGTTCAACAAGCCCTTTTTTGCACTTTCTACGGACTACACCACGTCTGGGATTCAAGGGTATCCAGGTAGGAGCACCATGACATGGGTCTATAACATCTACAGAGACATTGTAGGCTACTCTACACCACTCTGGCATTCCTACCCTGGGTTCCACCAATACCATCTACAAAGGGGACTCCAAGTCCTAGTTGCTTAACTGCAACTGGCGTCACGACTACCTGCTTTAATAGAGGGACATATAATCGCAGATACCTCTTGAGGGGCAAGGGATCCACCAGACGCTGGCAGTGGGCCGCTGCACATACAGCGCTACAAAACATACAGGAGAATACAGCGGACATATATGTACCTCCTAAATCCATTGATTTCTCCTCTGATGTAGACGTTCTCTTTTCTCATCTTCTCCATTCAGACCAGACCACCATGATGGCTTCTTTCAGCCATCTCTCGTCTTCGCAGAGTTTGACAGTGAACCCACTGTGCCACGTGTCCTACCTCCTCTAAGGGCATTGTCTAAGTGAACTCCTCGGTTCTTCACAGTACCCCTGATGGTGGGAATAGACTCTTACCAAGGAGAACACCAGGTCGCTACCTCTTGAGGAGAATAGGCATACGAGTCAGCTGGTCCAGGCGGACCAGAAGGTACTTGAGAAAGGTACCAGAGGTAAAGGCGTTGTCAGCAGGCTGAGTCGTAACCAGGAGCAACAGTACAGGACCGGACGATGAGGCAGAGGCGAAGTCAGACAGGCAATAGGTTAGGGCAGGCGGCACAGGTACAGGTCAGGCAATCTGGGTCAGCAACAGGAGAGTTGAGACAGGCAGGGATCAGGCGGATAGCAGAATCCAATAACACAAATACGAGTCAGGAACACAAGTGGTTACCAGGAGCCTTAGCAGAGCACAAGGACCTTGACACTGAGGCTTCTGGGAAGGGGGCTGAGCCACTTATATATGCAGAGGAGGGCTAGGATTGGTTGGCGAGGTCACATGACCTAACCCATAAAGCCCAGGAAGTGACTCGCACCAGCCCTTAAGGAAGTGCTGCAGGAAACAAACAGCAAGCATGCTGTGGCCAGGGCTGAGAGCAAGCTGTGGAGCGGATCCCAGAACAACAGCACCCACACAGACAGAGCCCAGGACTGCAGCGGTGAATGGGAAGCACAGGCCGCAGATCACCGCCAACGCGGCGCCCGGGACCGCAACGGTAAGCAGGGGAATAGCGGCGCACAGCAGCCACAGTTACAGACAGACAGACATCTTAGTTTCCCAGTTTTTATCATCCTCCCACCTTCTGAACACTCCATCCTGCCACCCCCAAATACTGTGCCCACTGTGCTCCCCAATACCATACTACAGAAACAGTCCCCCGGAAAATACTAGTACCACAGAGTAAGTGCCTCCTTCAAGAATTATTGGTACACAGTGCCCTAAAAAATAACTGCGCCCAGAAAATAGTGTCCCTGACAGTAATAGTGTAACCATAATGTCCCTCAAAAATAATTGTGCCAAGCTGATACAGTGCCAGGGTGCCCCCCACAGTAATAGTGCTCCCCAAAGTCCCACCAGTAAAAATAATCTCCTAGAGTGCATAGTAATAGTGTCCCCAATAGTAATAATGCCCCCATTGTGCCCATTATAGTAATCATGTTCCCCACAGTCCACCAGTAGTACCCCCTTGTAATGTGCACAAGTTCAAAAAATACCCCCTTATAATGTGTGCCAGTACAAGAATACTGTCTTATAATGTGCAACAGTACAGAAAATCCCCCCTTATAATGTGTGCCAGTACAAAAAATACCCCCTTACCTTTCAGATCAGACCCCCATATACCATGCTTCGATCAGACCCCCATATCACGCATCAGATCAAACCCCCACATCAGATCTTCAGACCCTCGTATTAGATCCTCAGGTCAGACCCCCATATCAAACCTCAAATGAGACCCCCATTAGACCTTCGTGTTAGACCCCCCCTATCAGACCACAGATTAGACTCCCTTTAGACCTCCACGTCAGACCCCCATATCAGACCTCAGATCAGACCGCCATTAGACCACCAAGTCAGACATCTGCCTCAATATCAGACCTTAGAGCAAATTCCCATTAGACCTACACGTCAGACCCCCTCATATCAAACCTCAGATCAGACCCTCTTTAGACCTCCATGTAAGACCTCCATATCAGACCAAATATTAGACCCCCTTTAGACCTCCATATCAGACCTCAGATCAGACCCCCTTAAGACCTCCATGTCAGACCTCTGCATAAGACCTCAGATCAGGACTCCATTAGACCTCCATGTCAGACTTCCCAAGTATCAGACCTCAGATCAGACCTTAAAATAAAAAAAAATAACTTACCTCTCCTGCTCCGCCATACCTTTCCTGGTCCAGGTGTTCTCTTCCTGCATTTGTCGCTCTGGGCCCGCGCTGCACGCCTGCAGTGTCAGGTCACAGTGTCCGTAGTCAAGACAGTGCAGCACGGACTGGAGAAGACCAGGAATGAGTGGTGAGTACAGCTCGCAGTGCTTCACTCCCCCTGCCTTCTGCAGACCAGTGAGTGCTTCCATAATGAAAGCGCTCACTAGTATTCGCTTTATAAGATGCACCGCGTCTTATGAAGCGAAAAATACAGTAATTGGCAGTGAGCCACTGGCAGGGGGTGGCCTGTGGGCACTCCTGGCCTAGGAGCTTGGTTGCAACTGCGACTGCTGTGACCCCTATTGCTACGCCACTGCATAGAGCAGGGAGCAGAGTAAAATTAAGTAAAAGAAGCTTACCTCTTAAATGTCCGGCCAGTCCCAATCCCATTTATTATTCAATTGACCACTGCAGCCAATCACTGACCTCAGCAGTTATGTGCCATTAATCCACATGTGGCCAGTAAGGCCAGTGATTGGCTTCAGCAGCTACACAGAATAAACAGCATATGACTGCTGCTGGCATAGGGGAGATTGGAGCAGCAGGGAGCGGGACTGGCAAGACATTTAAAAGGTGAGTATGCTTTTTCTCTATTATTATTTTCACACAGCCTTTTGCTCTGGGCTAGATTTTTTTTTTAAATCTTGGAAAACCCCTTTAATAAATTATTATCACATATACACACAGAATAAAGACATATAGGAGAAAAATGTCTTTAAAATGTGAAAAATTGCTGTTCAATTATAGCCTTCTAAAAAAAAAAAAAGGGCGTTAAAAAAAATGATGGCAGCATACAGTGGACATATGGTAGATGTTAATGCTAAGTTTCCAAAATATTTTAAAAATTTACTAGCACCAAAAAGTGCAACGTGTCAAGAAAAAAACAGTCTCACAATCAATGGATGCATAAAGGCATTCCAAAGTTATTACCACAGAAAGTGACATATTTCAGCTTTGAAAAATAGGACTGCAGCGTTTGGTCCCAAACTGGCACTGTGGGAAGGGGTTAATTAACAAAATTGAGTTTGCCTGCAATTACCACTAGGGGGAGCTCAGGAGCTTCATGAGCACAGTGTTATTATGGAGTTCAATGCATAAATCAATGTAGTCAGCTCCTGAGCTCCCCCTAGTGGTGGCTGCAGACATAATTTTATCATGTAACTTTATACAGTTGTGTTCAAAATTATTCAACCCCCAATGCTGTAAAGGGTTTTAGGGAATTTCGTGTACATTTGTAATTGTGTTCAGAATGAAATCTTACAAGGACTTTTTAAAGAACCAAATGCAACTAAAATGACATCAATTGTTTTTGTAATACAGTATTAAATGTTTTTTTGCGATTTCTTCATTGACACAATTATTCAACCCCTTAAAGACGACCGCTCTTAAGAACAGAGGTTCATTCAAGTGTTTTCGATCAGGTATTGAAAACCCCTGTGGATGTCAAGGAGCAGCAATCAAGCAGAATAAGCCCCAATTAGGCAGATGTAAAATGACTGTGATACTCAGCTCCTTCTAGACATTTACTGGTGGGTTTACAGACATGGTGAAGTCAAGAGAATGGTCCAGGAAGACAAGAGAAGAGGTGATTTCTCTTCACAGGAAGGGCAATGGCTATAAGAAGATTGCAAAGATGTTAAACAGACCAAGAGACACCATAGGAAGCATCATTCGCAAATTCAAGGCAAAGGGCACTGTTGAAACGCTACCTGGTCGTGGCAGAACGAAGATGCTGACTTCGACTGCTGTGCGCTACCTGAAGCGCAAAGTGGAGAAAAGTCCCCGTGTGACTGCTGAGGAACTGAAAAAAGATTTGTCAGATGCGGGTCCTGAAGTTTCAGCTCAGACAATAAGGCGCACACTGCGTAATGAAGGCCTCCATGCCAGAACTCCCAGGCGCACCCCCTTGCTGTCTCCAAAGAATAAGAAGAGTCGACTGCAGTATGACAAAAGTCATGTGGACAAACCACAAAAGTTTTGGGATAGTGTTCTGTGGACTGATGAAACAAAATTAGAACTGTTTGGGCCCATGGATCAACGCTATGTTTGGAGGAGGAAGAACAAGGCCTATGAAGAAAAGAACACCTTGCCTACTGTGAAGCATGGCGGGGGGTCAATCATGCTTTGGGGCTGTTTTGCTTCTACAGGTACAGGGAAGCTTCAGCGTGTGCAAGGTGCCATGAATTCTCTTCAGTACCAGGAGATATTGGATGAAAATGTGATGCAGTCCGTCACAAACCTGAGGCTTGGGAGACGTTGAACAAAACAGCGATCTAATTTTTTCTGAGAGCCAAATTTTTTAAACATAAACTATATAGGAAGGTACATTGTTATTAACTTAATAATGGTATTCCTAACCATCTGAACATACCTTTCTCAATCCTCGACACTACATCTTTCTCTCCACAACGTTTCACCCTATAAGACGCACGTAGGTTTTAGAGGAGGACAATATGAAAAAAAATATTTTTCATTACACCTCAGGTCAAACCACTAATCAGACCCCCAATGTTAATAAGACCTCCCTCAGATCAGACGTCAGCTCAGACCCCAAAGTAAATGACCCCCAATCAGACCTCAGATAAGAGCCCCATGCCTCTCATCATTCCCATTATCATCAATGATGCCTCTCATATCCTCCATTATGATTCTCATCATCCCCTTTAATATCCATGATGCCTCTCATCATCCATGATGCCTCTAATTATGATTCTCATTATGATTCTCATCACCCCATTGTCTCAGATCAACCCCAAGTTTCATAAAATAAAAAAGCACTTACCTCTCCTGCTCCTGGATGCCGCTGCTCCTCACCACCCTCGCTCTGTGTTCCTCCTGCTGTCGGCTGTGCTGTGAACTGGCATGCACAGCGCGATGTCACACAGCGCCTCACACTGTGCGCAGCCCTGCACAGCCTACAGCCAAGGACCAGGAAGCGGTGAGTACAGAGCCTTCACCGCTTCCTGGTCCTCCCCCATCTGCCGATTTTTGCCACGGGCAACAAAAATGCAATCGCACTGTACATGTGAGCCCGCACCTGGAAGAGCCAATATCAAGGGGCTAGAGCCGCAGTTTGCTGACCACTGGCCTAGTCATATAGGCAAGTGCCACTCACCTCCACTATCTAGCTAGTTACAATACAGGAATATTGCTGGCTTTGTTTCCAGCAGCAGCTTCCTAGCTCACTCTTCAATCTCCTTCCTGCCTGATGTTGATGTAAAGTTTGCAGAGCACTGCTACAGTATTTATTGTCTCTCTACTATTTGCTCTCAAAACAAAAAGGGGTTATCTGACTTCCTACAGACTGTTTAAATAATAAAAAATAAAATAAACACACCATCTGGAGCCTGCTCTGATCTATCACCACCGCTCTGTCCTCTTCACCATGCTGCATCCATGATATTATGTTATAGGTTGTAGCAGTGATGCCCCGTATATATGGCTACAGCCGATCACTAACCTCAGCGGTGTATGGCATAAGACCTCTGAGGCCAGTGATTGGCTGCAGCGGTAGTGCACAGCCAAAACATTACATCACAGCTGCAGCCCAGCAGAGAGGACACTGGGTCGAAGGTGGACACAGAAGGTGATTTTAATATTTCTTTATTAATATTATTTTATCTACCTCCCTGTGGTTTCCAATCTAAAAATTAAAACTCAAAGAAACCTTAAGGACCTGAAAAAATGAAATCACGTGACTAAAAGGTCTTTTTTCATCCAAACATATAATCCCACAGTAACAATACAGTTGTCCAGTAGGTGGCAGTATAACCCAGTGTTGTTCTCTATACACACACATTTACAGTATATTAAAGTGCAATTTATGCACATGTAGAGCTCCTGTCCCCGGTGCAGCTCATCTGCAATATCCATCACATTCCAAGGTATATGACTTCTGCAGGGTGGTGAGACTGTCATAGACCACCGCCGATACTTATCGCCATTAGACAGCTATGTCCAGGGCCTGTGCACACAGAGCAGTTCACCATGCTCAGGGCAGTATCTTCTTTTGCCGTACTCCAGCTGGTATTTCGTCAGCAGTGTAAAACCCACATGACACGTGTGCAACACTTCACATTACATATAAAACAAGACATATACATGGATGCAGGCAGATGGCAGGGAGATATAATGCAACATATAAATGGCAAGTAAATGAAAAGTCCAACAATTTAGCAAGGTGCAATGGTTGCCCCAATGGGGTCCACAGTAACCCATGGCCACAGATAGCTAGACAGAGACAGAGAGGTATGTAGATAAATAGATATTGGAGGGATGTATGGACAACGGACGGGTAGATAGCTAATAACTGGAGACATAAATGACTAAAATGTTAATATAAATAGATTGGAAGACATATACTGTATATATGAATAGATAAATAGAGAGATAGATAGATAGATAGATATGAGATAGATATGAGATAGATAGATAGATAGATAGATAGATAGATAGATAGATAGATAGATATGAGATAGAAAGATAGATGATAGAGAGATATATATAATAGAGAGATATATATAATAGAGAGATAGATAGATAGATAGATAGATAGATATGAGATAGATAGATAGATAGATAGATAGGAGATAGATAGTTATGAGATAGATAGATAGATAGATAGATAGATAGATAGATATGAGATAGATAATATATAGATAGATATGAGATAGATAGATATGGATAGATAGATAGATAGATAGATAGATAGATAGATAGATATATAGATAGATATGAGATAGATAGATAGATAGATAGATAGATATGAGATAGATATGAGATAGATAGATAGATAGGAGATAGATAGATAGATAGATAGATAGATAGATAGATAGATAGATATGAGATAGATATGAGATAGATAGATAGATAGATATGAGATAGATATGAGATAGATAGATGAGATAGATAGATATGAGATAGATAGATAGATAGATAGATAGATAGATAGACAGACAGATAGATAGATAGATAGATAGTACATAGACACGCTGTGTAATAAATAGATACATCATCCCGTCAGCCCTAATACGCAGTGAGGTCGCGGTTTAATCCTCTTCCCGCCACTAGAGGGCAGGACACACAACGTTCTTCAGCACAAAGGAAACAAACAGGCATTAGCATTACAATAAAGGCACAAAAATGAAATAAATAAAATCATCTTTGATTTACAATAACTGTGAGCGTGAAGGGTGCGCAGAGCTGGTAATTACGGCTGACGGCGCTGACATGATGCAGACACAAATAATTGCCTTTCTTCCCAAAAAAAAAAAGCTGATATACAGGAGATTATTGAGAATCTGGTAATCCAGTGTCTGCCTCGCGCAGCGATGGCCGGGGCGCTGCAGCCTCTATTTCTGGCTGATGAGTGGGATGTGAAAAAAAATGTTTGTTATCTAAATGTTTATGGGAGTGACGCAGTGGAATTCGCAGTTACTGGTGGAATCCCCCGGTGCAGAGGATTCTGCTGCAGCTACTGAGAACGTCGAGGATTCACTTGTGATATCTCCCTTAGGAGGCGGCGGCGAAGAAGAAGAGGAAGCGCAAGTTCTATCAAACAGAAAGTTCCACTTGACTGGTTTTCCTTTTCTTCCATCGATTTTGGTCCTATCGGGACGGCGGAGAAGAGGCGGCTATATTTAGAGTCAGCTCTGAAGGCCGAGGTTATAAAAAAAACAATTACTCCTCCAGGAAAAAAAAAATCTATAGGGATCCTTGAGGAGCTCCAAGCCAGATGTCAAGTAAAACGTCTTCCACGGACAGACAGAAGCAGGTGTGTGAGAATACTGGATGTGGATGGTGCCAGTGTCGGACTGGGGTACCTTCATTCGGAGGGTCTTCCTCCATTTATACACAACGTAGACCCTGGCGGCAACAGATTGGTGTCAACGTCAGCTCCAAGTGGGTTTGTCTTCTCTTGGACCTTTGGAGCCCATTATTGTGTCAGATCCTGGGCCTCTGGAGGATCCTCAGTTACCCTGGTGGGACATTTCAGCCCATGAGGGTGCAAGGTCGAGTTCTCCGGTTCAATGTGGACATGACCAGGGTATGTCCTTCTCCCCTGACAAATAAAGCTATGTGACGGTGGAAAAATAATGGTCGTGGTGGCCTCATTAACCATCTAAACTTCTAATCAAAAACTCTATACAGAAGGTCTGTCCCATTGTAGGTCATGGATGGGCCATCCATGACCTACGATGGGACAGACCTTCTGTATTTAGTTTTTATAGAGTACCAAAAAAGTACCAGTCTGCAGTCGCACTGTGACAGCTCGGGGATGACGAATCTGTCCAGGTACTGCCTCCTGGTTCCCTAAGGCCCTATTCACACGTCCGCGTCTGCGGAACGGGTGCGGACCCATTCATTTTGAATGGGAACGTGATGGATGCGGAGAGCACACACTGTACTCTCCGCATCCGCATTTGCAGAGCACGCTGCCGATCTTCAGGCCGTTGGCTCCGCATGAATATAGAGCATGTCCTATTCTTGCCCGCAATTGTGGACAAGTATAGGCATCTCTATAGGGCTGGGGGCAAGGTGTGTTGCGGACGTGTGAATTAGGCCTTAGACTGCCTCAGTGGGAAGAACACCGCTATCCACATGCCATGTAATTGAACAGGGGTCACCTTCTCTCCAGTGGATCCCAACACCACCTCCATAAGTCCCATACAAGACCTCCACCTCCTCTACGTCATCTACCAAAGAATTTACTTAGGATCAACCCTATTAAACCAGGTATATAGCCTGGTAGGGTTGCTCCAGCTGATTAAAATGATACTTGTCTTTTTTTTGCAGGTGCAGACGTTTTGGAGAAATGTACACTTTTATGTTTATGCATTTGAGGTATTTGAGCACCAGGAGGCAGGCTGATGTGGTCTGAGCACCCCTGGTGCTCAGTACAGACACCTCCATTGTAAGGGTGCATTCACACGACCGTATAAATGGATCCGCATCCGTTCCGCATCTTTGCGGAACGGGTGCGGCCCTATTTATTTTAATCGGGCCGCAAAAGATTCAAACTGCACACCATGTACTGTCCGCATCCGTTGTTCTGTTCCGCGGTTCTGTTCTCCAAAATGCCGGCAGCTAAAATAAAAAAGACAAGCATTGTTTTACTCAGCTGGATCAACCTTACCAGGCTATATGACTGGATTAATAGGGTTGATCCTGGTGACAGGGCCTCTTTAAAGTGCAAGATCAAGACTATTAAACCAGGCATACTACCTGAAAGGGTTGTTCCTGCTGATTAAAATGATACCTGTCTTGTGAAAATTGGTTACGGCGTTCCCAACAGAAGAAACTTGTATTTCCTATGTACATGTGAACTTTGGTGCACTGAGAGGCGGGGCCATGTCACGTGCTGGCCACTCCCCTTAAAGCACTGAAGCCCACATTTGCCTAAAGAATAAAAGTCTTTTTCCCAGGAACGGCGCAACCGATTTTCACAGGACAGGTATCATTTTAATCAGCAGGATCAGCCCTACCAAGCAGCATGCTTGTTCTACTAGAGTAGACCCTGCTGTTAGGTGCTCTTTAAAGAGTGGATGGCCAGGCTGTTATCCAATCCCTACTTTTCATTCCTAGCTCTAGAGTCCCTTCCCACCTTTCTTGTTCTTAAATTAACCCTTAAAGTGCTGGCCCCTTTCAAGCCTTGGCACAGCAGCCCAGCGCCTAGCTGTACCAGTTATCCTTCTGTTTGTTTTTTTTTGGTTGGATTTGTTAAGGGGGCACAGTAGGTTTTACAATTATAGGGGCACTGTGGTCTGGATCTGTTATGGGGGCAGAGTAGGTGTTACAATTATAGGGGCACTGTGGTTGGATCTGTTATGGGGGCACAGTAGGTGTTACAATTATAAGGGCACTGTGGTTGGATCTGTTATGGGGGCACTGTAGGTGTTACAATTATAGGTGCACTGTGGTTGGATCTGTTATGGGGGCACTGTAGGTGTTACAATTATAGGGGCACTGTGGTTGGATCTGTTATGGGGGCACTGTAGGTGTTACAATTATAGGGGCACTGTGGTTGGATCTGTTATGGGGGCACTGTAGGTGTTACAATTATAGGGGCACTGTGGTTGGATCTGTTATGGGGGCACAGTAGGTGTTACAATTATAGGGGCACTGTGGTTGGATCTGTTATGGGGGCACTGTAGGTGTTACAATTATAGGGGCACTGTGGTTGGATCTGTTATGGGGGCACCGTAGGTGTTACAATTATAGGGGCACTGTGGTTGGATCTGTTATGGGGGCACAGTAGGTGTTACAACGTTAGGGGCACTGTGGTTGGATCTGTTATGGGGGCACAGTAGGTGTTACAATTATAGGGGCACTGTGGTTGGATCTGTTTTGGGGGCACAGTAGGTGTTACAACGTTAGGGGTACTGTGGTTGGATCTGTTATGGGGGCACAGTAGGTGTTACAATTATAGGGGCACTGTGGTTGGATTTATTATAGGGGCAAAGTGGGTGTTACAATTATAGGGGCACTGTGGTTGGATCTGTTTTGGGGGCACAGTAGGTGTTACAACGTTAGGGGCACTGTGGTTGGATCTGTTATGGGGGCACTGTGGGTGTTAAAATTATAGGGGCACTGTGGTTGGATTTATTATAGGGGCACAGTAGGTGTTACAATTATAGGGGCACTGTGGTTGGATCTGTTATGGGGGCACAGTAAGTGTTACAATGTTAGGGGTACTGTGGTTGGATCTGTTATGGGGGCACTGTGGGTGTTAAAATTATAGGGGCACTGTGGTTGGATTTATTATGGGGGCACAGTAGGTGTTACAATTATAGGGGCACTGTGGTTGGATCTGTTTTGGGGGCACAGTAGGTGTTACAACGTTAGGGGTACTGTGGTTGGATCTGTTATGGGGGCACTGTGGGTGTTAAAATTATAGGGGCACTGTGGTTGGATTTATTATGGGGGCACAGTAGGTGTTACAATTATAGGGGCACTGTGGTTGGATCTGTTATGGGGGCACAGTAGGTGTTACAATTATAGGGGAACTGTGGTTGTTGGATCTTATTATGGGGCACTGTAGGGTGTTACAAGTTATAGGGGCACTGTGGTTGGATCTTGTTATGGGGGCACAGTAGGTGTTACAATTATAGGGGCACTGTGGTTGGATTTATTATGGGGG
This sequence comes from Bufotes viridis, assembly GCA_033119425.1. NCBI lineage: Eukaryota > Metazoa > Chordata > Amphibia > Anura > Bufonidae > Bufotes > Bufotes viridis. Next base: position 22,863,764 of record CM065591.1, read on the forward strand.
CACAGTAGGTGTTACAATTATAGGGGCACTGTGGTTGGATTTATTATGGGGGCACAGTAGGTGTTACAATTATAGGGGCACTGTGGTTGGATTTATTATGGGGGCACAGTAGGTGTTACAATTATAGGGGCACTGTGGTTGTATTTATTATGGGGGCACCGTAGGTGTTACAATTTTAGGGGCATGGTAACCGCTACCAAGCTCTGTGCCTTGCACTATTCTAATATTGGGACGGTGGTATAGATAATTCTATGATACGAGCGTTATTATCTCCTTTCTGTATGGCATCATGTACACACTATACGGCGCTATTATTTGGGAACTATATGGCTGCACTAGTGGCATACATGTGAAATACAGCATGGCACTACATAATGGGCAATGTTTGGAGCTATACAATTTTTTTACATGGGGGGTGTTCATAATCTTGAGATGGACTTAAAGGGGTATTCTGGTAACAACAATGTATCCCACATAACTGTTGGATCGGTAGGGGTTCCACTGTTGGTGGTCCCACGGTTCACATGAACGTGGCTCCCATGTTCCACTCTTTGAATATAGTGGTGGTCTAGCACCACAATCCAACAAGCCCTATGGGACAACCAGCGCTAGCTGAGCGCTGTACTCGGGAATCTTCAGCAGTCCCAGGGTCTGTTAATGGAGCAGTGGTGACCAATTTGTTTCCAACTGATGACAAGGACCTACATTCTAGTTATCGATGGGAGTCCCAGCAGTTGGACCATCACTGATCTTCTAGTGATAACTTCAGTAAAGCTGAGTGGTAAAAGGGTGTGAAACTCATGGTCCTCGACAGTCCCTGTAGATCCCAGCCTCCTTTGACTCTTCTGACCCATACAAGGTCACCAAGCTCTTCACCCTGAAGAACACACCATCCTATAGACGGCATCAAGTTGGTCGTCCACAGTCGGCTTTGTTCCATAGATGGGATGAAGCCGCTCCTCGTGGTATCTATGGGCAGCTTTACCAGTCTCCAAAGTATTTAAGGCACTTCTCCTTTTCCTCTTTTGTCTTAAAGCCTATAGTCTACGCCGTCCTCCTAACCAGTGCACTGAGACATCTACAACAAAGAGCCCCGGAGAAGAGGTCAACGTAAAGCGGGAGACAAGTGAGCATCAATGGCTGCATTACTGACAGAGACACTTGAAGACATAAGTGGGACCATTGCAAGGATCACATTAGGCGGCCTCCGTATTCTCTGTGGAGACTTGAGTGGGAACCTTAGTCTAATAGGAAAGACTCAACACCCAAAAGAGAACCTCAGGAGAAGGATGGAAAGATAGATAGGTAGGTAGATAGATAGATAGATAGATAGATAGATAGATATGAGATAGATATGAGAGATAGATGGATAGATAGATATGAGATAGATAGATAGATAGATAGATAGATAGATAGAGAGATAGATAGATAGATAGATAGATAAGAGATAGATAGATAGATATGAGATAGATAGATAGATTGATATGAGATAGATAGATAGATAGATAGATAGATAGATATGAGATAGATAGATAGATAGATAGATAGGAGATAGATAGATAGATAGATATGAGATAGATAGATAGATAGAAAGATAAGAGATAGATAGATAGATAGATAGATAGATTGATATGAGATAGATAGATAGATAATAGATAGATAGATAGATAGATAGATATTGACGGATAATAAATAGATAGATAGATAGATAGATAGATAGATAGATAGATAGATAGATGTTGGAGCATGGATGGATAATGTACAGGTGGGTAGATAATAATTAGAGATTGGGAGACGTTTACTGTCAGACAGAGAGATCTTCCTTCATGGATGTGATACCCAATGGGGACGTGGACCCGCGAGCACGGTGACGTCTCTGTACAGCGCTGCAGAATATGGGGGCACTTTATAAATGGATAAACTGATACAAAAGTAAAAAAAAAATATTATATTTCTGATTATTCTTTTTCATTTTGATTCCATGCGTCGATGTTCAGATGACACAATTCTGAAAGAAAAGCTATAATATTGTATAAGCAGCCTGAATGTTTAAAAAAAAGATTAAAAATCTTAAAACATTACAATAAAAAAGAATAAAATAGAAAATCACCACAAATGTCATTAAAATCAAAAAAATTAAAAATGTAACGACATTAAACATAAACAATGAAACATGGTAAATAAATATAAATTACAACGATAAATAAAAAAAGAAATTCTATTTAAAAAAATGTTATTTGATGGAACATAATCATTTTGGTTGACCCCACGTCCGATTTTATTTATTTTTTTACTTTTCACCCCCCGGTCGTGGTGACGGAGGCGACTAATTGTATCAGCGATCGCCGGATTCTGTGGGGACATTGTAGGAGAAAGTAGGGAGAACTCCTCTGCCTGGCGTGCGGCTCTGGCCTTGGCTGGAGGAGACACCAGGCGGGTCGTCTAAAATCCCATTCTTGGAATTTAGCATAATTAGGAGTCAGGAGCCCTTGATCATAACAATGATCGTGTCTTCTGCCATTTTGCTGGGATAAAGGAGAGCCAGGCGGTCCCTTCCCCCCCCCCCCACCTTTAGCTGCAGCCCCATGTGTGTGCATGCATGTGTGTGTGTGTACGTGTGCGCCCATTCTTGCACAGCACCAGCTCCTGCCTGCATTCTCTGCTTGCCCTGTTTGTCTGTCACTGGAGTTTTTAGTTTGCATTTAGAAGAAAGGAGGAGGAGGAGGAGGAGGGGAGGGGGGAGGTGGTGGTGGAAGGAGGAAGAAGATAAAAAAAAAAAAAAAGTGGGAGGGAGAATGTCTTGTTTGTGGCTTGTCAGCAAATGCTTGAGACAAGCTTCCATGTGTGAAAGCTACTTGGCATGAATGCCTGGGCCGTACCAAGTCTCCCAGCTTCCAGAGGGGGAGTCGCAAGAAGCGCAGATCTGAACACGGGCAGACAATAGGCCCCTAAAGTGTCCCCCCTAAAGTTGCTTTCATGTTGTCCTGGTGTCTCCAACCCTAAGGGCCAGGGATTGCAAGCCAAGTCGCCTTTCTTGTGGCCATTGACTGATCATTGCCCTTCTCCACTTCCACCAATGCGCCTCAAGGAGCAGCCCTTGTGGTGAGGAGAGAAGGTAAGGAGAGAGAGTTCCATTCCTGATTTCTTTTGGCAGCTTGTTTGCTGTGGGAGGGGAGGAGGGGGGCTTACGGCTGGATTCCTGCGCTCACACACACTCTCGCAGCCATGGGTGACACTTACGCTGGTCCTACCACGTTAACCATAAGACAGCCGCCGGTGCCCCTCACCTTCACGTGAAGACAGGACCACCCTACATGCCATCGCGACAACATTTGTGGGGAAATATTTGGCCAAATTTTGGTAAAATCATACGACTTTTTTTTTGCCCGTTTCTTTTGCTTCACCTCCTGTTATTAGAACCTCGAAAGAACTTTATCGCATCGTAAGTCGATTCTTTAACCGTCGGAGCAAAAAGCGGCGCGCGGCCCGCCGTCACCCTATCACGTCGCAAATGATAACGCGTTTCATGCCAAAAGTGAAAGAAAAATTTCTAGGAATAAAAATGGCAAAAAATGGCATCATTATGTAGATGTGGCAACAATGTATCAATTACTGTTCAAGCAGCAAGCAGGCGAAATCCTCCTGCCATGATAAGAGGGGCACCTAAACTTTTTGAAAGGTCTTCTTTTTGGAGGGTCTCGTTCTCCTCTCTTCACGCCGTGATTCAGTGTAGTTGTCACCGCCGATCTCATTGGTCTTCCTGTAAGCCGGGCAGAGCAGAGCTGGCCGTCTAGAGTCGGGCTGCTGCTGCTGCTGATAGATCACACAGAGGCGGACACCTTATACAAGTGGCGTTTCTTTGTTATGTAATTGTCATGTGGTCGTGTATTTTGACTGTTCTTTCGTGGTACTGTGTCTTTAAAAAACGACGACTCTGTTAGAATCGCTCGTTCACATGTTGGGAGTAGCATCTAAAAAGAAAAGAAAAAAAACATCGTGCCCGTCTGACATTGGGAAATACAATTTCCAAGTGTGAAAATTTGCCCAATTTTTTTTTATTTTACAAAATTTGGATTTAGAAATGTTTTGAAATGTAAGCACTGTCTGTAAAGAGGCACCTGGCGTTCTGTATATCACCATGCGCAGGTAACGTATTTTTAGGCCTTGCGTTGCGGTATGATGACCGACTCCAGTGTAGAGCACTCAAGGCAATCATTTCGCTTTGTGGTTCCTCAAGTGGTTCTTCAATGTTGCAGCTTCTGGTGGTCTCCCAGGGAAAAGCCCCCCCGTCGGTCTCTACCTGCACGTCTGCAACGCTACGCTATTCCCTGTGCTGGTAGAGAGACAACCTGAGGAACCCAGTCCTTTACTGTGAGAGTGCAGCCATAATTTCCAAGAACTCCACAACTACCCCGCCAGAACTTGTATGGTAGAATTGACTTGAGGACATTACTCTTTGCGTCCCGCGCTCACATTTAGCTTTATTTCTTTGTGAGTTTGATGTTTTGTTTGACAAAAAGTTGCAGGTAAAACCTATCCAAAGGAGACATGAGAGCGACAATGTGGCGTACGATTTTGCAGAATTTTGGGGCATAGAGAGTGACCGGTGTCATGGAGTTATTTCAATGGTGTCTCAATGCAGTGTGGGCCCCAAGGCATCATGCAGCATTATGTCTACTTTATGGGTACTGTATGGCACTTTTTGGGTGCTCTGTGTACACTATATGTGCTGGGCGTCCTGCCTGTCCTGATTGTTTGGTACTTAGTCGGTGAAGAAAATCATCATAACAGTAAGATTTCTCAGTCTTGTGTAGTCTGGAGAGTCTAGAACACCTCTTTGATAGGTCTTGGCTTGAGTTCTACGTGAGGACAAAACCTAGAGTTTAAGGTTCTGAAATGGTAACTTTTTGTAAAAAGTTTTCAGCTCTCATGGGTGTTGGAGCCTGAAGCTGGCCATGCACATTAGATGAATGTCAGTGGAGCCCAATTCCAATGGGAGCGGACAACCTTCTCATCGGTATGGGGCCTCCCGATTCTCCACCACATGCGGATGTCAGGGAAAGAGGTGGATCATGCAGTTGGCGGGCGGAGGTATCAGGAGGAATAGTGTTTGTCTGCCTACCTAGTGTGTACGGCCAGCTCTAGGTATGACCAGTTGAAGACATGGGAAACGAAAGGTATCCTAGTTTCAGCTGCAGGAGTGAGCGGGCACAGTGGGCCCCCCCAGGAGCAGTGGGCCCCGACACTTGCCCGGGTGTGCCGGGTGCTGACGCCGGCCCTGCTAGTAAGGCCTAAGTAAGTCCTAGTAAGGTCTAACTTTTGGCCTTACTAGGTGCATAAAATAAATAAAATAAGTTTGGATTGTCCGCCTTAAGTTGTCTGTGTCCCCTTATGGTTACCTATAATGCCACTAGGGTGAGAAGTCAGGATAAAATTGTCCCTAACCAGACGACATGTATGATCAAGTGGCCCCATAGATTCAAGAGATCTTATAAGGATGCACTGAAAAAATGTGATTTAGCCAGTCGGAATCAAATCCCCATGGCCCATAGCAACTGACACTGGGCTAGGAGATGCAACATTATTCCTCGTCTGCATCTAAGAAGGGTTTTGGCATTGGGCATCTTGAGTGGGGTCTCCTTCAAATGCTCATTTTGAGAAATAGTAAAATTTAAATTTCCAAGTTCACATCTATTATTTTCCTCCATTCTGATATCCTATCAGCAGGGCATCAAATTTCAAAAATTGGGAGCAAATGGGCTCAAGAAGCTGTCGTTTTATACTGTTTTTGAATTTTAGTTCAAATTTGTAAAAGTGCTCAAAAGGAACACAAAATTCAACCAAGAATGTAGGTGTCATTTCCAAACAGAAGGGGCAGTGGGGGTCTGCAGAGAACAATAAGGTCATGGCGTTGATCAGTGGTCTCCAGCCTGAACAGCTGGAGAGTCATCGATTGGAGAACGCTGGATAGTCATCCATTTTGGAAATTGGTGGGATCTCATTGATACGTCTTTACTAGAGTTGAGCGAACTTGTGTTTTAAGTTCGGCGTCCAAAGTTCAGGTTCGGGTTATCGAAACATCCCGTTATGGATTCCGCTACCACGGACCATAACGGCATTTGGAATCCATAAGGGGATTCTTCAATGAACCCAAACTTTGGACAACACGGAGGACCTGGGGTGACGTCACCGTCATGTGATCAGTGCATCAGTAGCCTATGACCTCTTATCCAATCCAGTACTGAGCCACGCCCCCTGCTCTGATCACATGACGGTGACGTCACCCCAGGTCCTTCACCCTGTGTTCCAAATGCCGTTATGGTCCTTGGTAGCGGAATCCATAACGGGATGCTTGGATAACCCAAACCCGAACTTTGGACGCCGAACTTAAAATAGAAGTTCGCTCAACTCTAGTCTTTACTGTCGTCTTCTGATTTTAGCTTCAGAACTTCAGATTTAAGGTGGATATTTTCTTGCAGATCTTTTTGGTAGCTTGCACTACATTTTCCTTTAGTAAGCAGAACTTCAACTGTCTCCCATGTTTTTGAGGACAAATAAATCGGAGGTGGGTTGTATTTGCCACATTGCCGTCACTGGAGGTGTATGTGCATTAGGGTCTATTCCTACTACAGGTCTACCATGGGGAGATACTTCTGATAGACATCGCCCGTTGTCAGGGCCTGTTTTAGACATAATGTGGCCCTGGGCAAAATCAAAAGAGGGGGCCCACATCTTAATCACAATCCGACATCCGACAGCCCTGCCGATCAGCTGTTTGAGGAGACGGCGCGTGCTGTTCACTGCTGCTGTCCCATAGACATACAGCAGCAGAGCAGGAAGAGAGGAGGGAGACGACACGTGCGGACGGCGTCTCCTCAAACAGCTGATCGTGTCGGACCCCCGCCGATCTAATATTGATTACCTATCCTAAGGATAGGCCATTAACATGAAAAAACCCGGAGCACCTCTTGAAGCTACTCCCAATACTGTGCCTGTTGTGCTTCCCCCCATGTCCACAAACAATATACTATACACCCAGACTGCCCTCATTAGTAATGATGCCCCCAACAGTGATAATACTCCCCAAGATAGCCCCCATTCGTAGCAATACCCTCTATATTGCGTCAAATAATAATAATGCCCCTACAGTACTCTAGTAGTAATAGTATAACCATAATGCTCCCAGTGGCTCTAATGTCCCCCTGTAGTGCCCCCCCCCACTAGTTCCAATATATAATGCTCCCCCCCCCCCACCAGTTCCAATATATAATGCTTCACCCTATAGTGCCAATATATATATTTAATGTTCCACCGTAGTGCCAGTCTGTATATAAAGCTCCTCCATTCCTCCCCAGTAGTTCCAGGTATATATAATGATCTCGACCCCCCCTTCCCCCCATCCATCCTGGAGCCCCCAGCAGTGTGGACAATTAGTATAAAAAATAAATAAAAAGCCTCCCTCCCGTCCCTCAGACCACAGTTTTGTCTGTGGCTTGTGTTGCTGCGTCCTGATGCATGCGGTCCAGATGACATCACCACTCCTGCTCCGGGTCTCACGTGATGACGTCATCAGGCGAGACCCAGAGCAGGAGGTTGCAGTGATGTCATTGCGGCTTCTTGCTCTGTTCTAACGCCTCACAGGCTTGAGGCCTAGCGGCCTGAGGCTTGTGAAGTTGGACGGCCATGAGTGCGCCCCGTTCTAAGGGGCGAAGTGGTGCCCTAGGCGGATGACTACCCTCCCCTATCCATCGTCCCGGCCCTAATTCAGAGCACATTACTGCAGGAGGTATAACAGGAGAGGACTATAACTCCCAGCATGTCTATTATTTAATATCAGAGCACATTACAGGGGGATGTATAAGAGGATGGGACTACAACTCCCAGCATGTCCAAGCCGTTATTATGTAATATCAGAGTACACTATAAGAGGAAGGTATACAACTCCCAGCATATCCAGAGTGTTGTAATGTACCCTGATATTATATAATAATGGCCTGGACATGCTGAGAGTTGTAGTCCTCTCTTCTTATACCTCCTCTTGTAATGTACTCTGATATTACATAACAAGCTGGACATGCTGGGAGTTGTAGTCCTCTCCTCATACCTCCTCTTGTAATGTACTCAGATATTACATAACAGGAGGTATAAGAGGAGAGGACTACAACTCCCAGCATTTCCCTGGCACTTACATTGAATCCATACTTCTTCACATACCCTGCTGGTCTTCTTCTTCATTACTTTACTGCACTGCTGAGCTCCGCCTCCTGATCTGGTCACATGATGGTGAGGTCATCGCAGGTCCTTCATCCCCCTCTGCTCTGCTGAGCTCCGCCTCCTATTCTGGTTACCTGATGGTGAGGTCATCGCAGGTCCTTCATCCCCCTCTTCTCTGCTGAGCTCCGCCTCCTGTTCTGGTCACATGATGGTGAGGTCATCACAGGTCCTTCATCCCCCTCTGCTCTGCTGAGCTCCACCTCCTGTTCTGGTCACATGATGGTGAGGTCATCGCAGGTCCTTCATCCCCCTCTTCTCTGCTGAGCTCCGCCTCCTGTTCTGGTCACATGATGGTGAGGTCATCACAGGTTCTTCATCCCCCTCTTCTCTGCTGAGCTCCGCCTCCTGCATCTGACATTATCGCAGGTCCTGCCAGCACTAGGGTAATGCTTTCTCTTATATGTGAGGGAGGGGACCATACCCTGCATTGTAAAGTGCAGCTGTTCAGAGGTCCGCCCGTTTGCTTCCTCGGACGTTCATCTGAACAGCGGCACTGAAGCAGGGGGCCCCTTAGACAATGGGGGCCCTGGTCAATTGCCCAGTTTGCCTCCCCCTAACGCCGGCCCTGCCCGTAGTGTCCCAACTTAAGGGCTTATGCACACGACCGTTATTGGGTCTGCAATATAGGGGCACCGGCCGTTTGTGCACCACATCACGGATGCAGACCCTTCACTTGAATGGGTCCGCAATCCGGAAGATGCGGTGCAGAATGGAGGCATGGAATCCCACAACGGAAGCACTACGGAGTGCTACCGTGGGTTTTCTGTTCGTGCCTTCGCACCACAAAAGTGCAGTGCATGCGCTATTTTTTTGCGGTGCAGACCGTCAGATGCGGATCGAGGACCCCATTCAAGGGAATAGGTCTGCTTCTGCAGATGGTGGGCACACGGTTGGTGCCCGTGCATTGCAGACCACAATTTGCAGTCCACAGCACGGGCCCGGCCGGCACATGTTGATGTGCGTGAGCCGTAAATCACAATATACTTTTTATTACTGGATGGAATAACTTCAAACCATATCCAGCCATAATACCGTTATAGAGCGGGTGTATCCGCATCACATAGGGAGACTAGATGGTGACCTCAACCGGGAATAATGGGAGCCCATTCTGCAGAGTATGTCACTGCTACACCATAAACTAGCATCAAGTAGCAAGTTCCCTCTTCCTCTTTTTCTAAATGACATTTGCTGCTGCAATACTAGGTCTCCGGGTACCGTTACTCCTTATGGGGAGCTAAAGACGTGGTGTAGGGAGCCTTATAGGCCGTGCAAAGCTCCCTGGGAAAAGGGATATGCAGATTAGTGCTCTGGCGTAGACATAGGTCCAAGGGATACTGTTTCTCCTTACGGAGAGCGACGGAACTGGTGTAGGGAGTCTTATAGGCCGTGCAATGCTCCCTGGGAAAAAGAATATGCAGATTAGCTCTCTGCTGTAGACGTAGAATGGATCTGAATTTGATTAAAAAGAATACATCCATGTGGTTGAAAGTATTACTAACCCCGGGGGGAGAGCGGACAGAATATAGCTGACTATACTCATGGGTATCAGTCGTATCAGCCCTTCCTGTAACCACATAGCATGTAGTGTAATGGTAGTCACCCAGACAGGAAGTCAAGTTGTCGCTAGGCAACTTACCCTCCTACATCCTATAAAATACACCAGAAGTGAGATGAGCGGCTCAGTGGTTGGCACTGGTGTCTTGCTGCGCTGGGGCCCTGGGTTCGAATCCAACCAAGGGCTACATCTGCATGGAGTTTGTATGTTCTCCCCGTGTCTGCGTGGGTTTCCTCCTACATCCCAAAGACATCCTGAAAGGGAACTCAGGGTGTGATGGGTTAAAGGGGAACACCAGAGAGCCCCCAGGAAAATGCCCTTCGGTTTAGCCGCAAAGCCAAGGTAAGTAAATTTATAGCACCTGATGGACTTCTTTTTTTTTTCCCTCGCTTCCTTCAAGATCTGTCAAGTATTAGGAAACAACAGATGTCTTGGGAAAACCCTTTAAGAGTTTTTTGTAGTAAACAAAGGAAGGTCATTCATTTACATAAAGGATACTGTATATGTTACGGCGAGGGCTTGACCCCGGTGCTGTCCTGCTAAAGGCACACGTGCCTGTGTCTGTCGCAGCTTCACAGCTCCGTAAGCAGGCCTGTGTGTCTTATTCTGCAGTATTGCAAGGGTTAAACCATCCTGTGGTTCTGTGTGCAGCTGCTCGGCTGTTTCTAATGTGTTAATCAGCTTCTGCTGTATATGTTGGGCTGTTTTTCTCATTCTCTGCCTGAGCAATAGGTGCTTTAGCTTGCTAGCCCCTGCTAAGGTGTGCTGCTGTTCCATTTGTCTGCCCGTGAACTTCTGTCTGACCTGACCTGTGGCTGATTACCGTATTGACGATTCATTGTCTGACCTGACCTGTGCCTGATTACTGTATTGACCCTGAGCTGCCTGCTCTGACCTTGGACTTGTTTCACGGATTCGCACAAACTCTGTCTGCCCTTACCCATGGCTCAGCTGTCAACTGCATCGAGACTACTCCAGGAGGTAGCAGCCCGGTAGCTTCCCTGCTTCGAAGTCCAGATCCCTGTATAAGGGGTTAAAGGATGAAAACCAGGGAGACGCCAGGATAACGCCCTTAGGTTTAGCCCAAAAGTCAAACCGGTTTGTTGACACAGCGGTTCCACACCCACTGAATGTAACAGTAGATAGATATTAGGTAGGTCGATAGATATGAGAGAGATGACGAATGATAGAAAAAGCAGCTGTGCCCCTCAACTTGTGGTCCACCAGCTTTACGCTTGGTGAAAGGTGGAGATCTGTGGTAGGTTAAGAACTGCTGAATTGTCTAAAACCTTTTTAGCCCCAACCCTGAGAAAAACCAGGACTAATGCACAATCTGGTGGATGAGTGTCAGGGCCATTGCGGGAAGGTCGGGGGGTTCTTCATATAATTACAGTCTGGGTAACATGGTTGACCCTCAACGTAAATTTCATTTTTGGGATAATGGTTCTTAGGCTGGGACGTGGGGCATATAGGTATTTGGGGTGGACATGTAGGCACTTTAGGGGGTAAATGTAGGTGTTTGCATTTTGTGCTGGGGCGGTAGGCGCAGTGGTGAAGTAGGGGGTTAATTCTTCTCCGTTGCCCTGTCCTCTGGAGAGTGGCGCTGCTGTATATTTGGTGGATTCACAGAATCTGCTGCCGTCAATCTGCTAGCTCTTCAGAATACTCAGCCGCTCTGTCTGGTCTCCGCAGAGCAAATGCAAGAGGGGAAATTGCAGAACAGGAGGAAATGAGCTCAAGCAGTCTACTACGGCATGGAGCAGAGTCTGGCCAGACCGCCTGTGTCTTCATGTCTTCCTCCAAATTCCCCCTAGGTTGGTCCATGAAATCCTCCATTAGGAGAAGTCATGGACCTGGTTCACGCGCTGAACGACAGGCTGAGCTCCCAATGATTCGGAGGCAGGGACCCAGATGCCAACTGCTGGCAGAGATCCCTACCTTCTATGAAAACCCGTCTGGTGACCAAGAGTTCTGCCTTCAGCTACAAATCTGTCTAGTAGCATGCTTGTGCCAATGGAGTCACTTGTGATGGCATCTAGGGCCACATTCCGGCACATTTACTCAAAGCAGCACCATAAAGAGATAGTCCTTGCTTTACAGAACTCGGAGAGGTGGTATCTGGAGCAGGTTGATGCCGCCACCATGCTTCATGGGTGAAGGAACCTGCGTAAGGGTTTCAACATGAGTACAAAAGACAGCGGAGCCGGGTCCAGGTCGTGTCACGCTTCTCTCTCCAATGGACAGAAAGCGACCGGGATGGTGTCCATCATGGTGGCCTCATTCTGCTCCTCAGAGACCCCAAGTCTTCCTGCGGAGCTATGCTGTGCGATATGTCTACAGGACATAACATAGGGACAGACAGAAGTGTCTTTGGTGTCTTTCACCATGTTCATCAAGACCTGAAAGGGAGCGTGTCATCAGAAAATGACCTATTGTCAAAATCATTTTTTGTGTTAAAGATATCATTTTTTAGAATTTTTTTGATGTTTTTAATTTTCCGTGTCACTATATTTAAAAAATTTGTATAATCCTCTGATTTTCACACTGGCCACTACGTGTCATAATGGGTCATGATTTCCTGTTCTGTTAACTTTTCAGTAGTCATCTCATTATCATGACAGACATGATCACCTCTGTAACACAGGATCCACCATAGGTGATATCACAGCTTATCTTCTACCTCCTGACCTCTTCAAAGGTTACTGAGCCGGCCTAGAAAACTCTTCCATAAAAGTCAATGGGGTCAGAGATAGATAGATAGATAGATAGATAGATATGAGATAGATAGATAGATAGATAGATAGATAGATAGATAGATAGATAGATAGATAGATAGATAGATAGATAGATAGATATGAGATAGATAGACAGACAGATAATAGGTAGGTGGATAGATAGATATTAGATAGATGATCGATAGACAGACAGATAGATAGATAGATAGATAGATAATTGATAGATAGATAATAGATAGATAGATATGAGATAGATAGATAGACAGATAGATATGAGATAGATAGATAGATAGATAGATAGATATGAGATAGATAGATAGATAGATAGAGACAGATAGATAGATAGATAGATAGATAGATGGGTGCACTTAGCCTTTCTGCTGCCTGAGGCGAAAACAATGCCAATTTCTTAACTTAACCCCTTCACTTCACCTGGCCTCATTGGTGGTGCACCCCTGCATAGATAGATAGATAGATAGATAGATAGATAGATAGATAGATAGATATGAGATAGAGAATTACAAACAATGACAAACATTTGTGATGTCTTCTTTTCACCGGGACCCAATAAATAGAACGATAAGTAGATAGATAGATGATAGATAGATAATAGATAGATAGATAGATATGAGATAGATAGATAGATAGATAGATAGATATGAGAGAGATAGATAGATGATAGATAGATAATAGATAGATAGATAGATAGATAGATAATAGATAGATAGATAGATAGATAGATAGATAGATATGAGATAGATAGATGATAGATAGATAGATAGATAGATAGATATGAGATAGATAGATAGATAGATAGATATGAGATAGATAGATAGATAGATATATATGAGATAGATAGATAGATAGATATGAGATAGATAGATAGATAGATATGAGATAGATAGATATAGATAGATAGATAGATAGATAGATAGATATGAGATAGATAGATAGATAGATAGATAGATAGATATGAGATGGCTAGATAGATAGATAGATAGATTACATGGATATGATTTTGCACAGGACCTCTGTATATTTTCCCAGCCAGTTATCACAGTGCACAAGCAATGTAGCCACAAAGAGTTAAGTGACAAATCCAGCTCTGCTACACGTGTATTCCGCTCTCTCTCGGGGGTGACCCATAAATGTAGACAGTATGTTACGTGTAGGTTTAATTTAATGAATGCTTTGTTATTGTCCTCGCCGGTCCGTGTGTTTCTCAGGGGCCCAGGCACATCAGATTAATACCAGCAGGTGCACTCCCGGCGCTCCGCACCCCGCTGTATATCAGAATAACAAGTTCTCGTGGAGAGCGGGACTGAGAGTCCTCTCCTGACACTCCATTCATCTCCCTACGGGCGCCACATAAACCGCCGCTGATGGTAGAAGAGATCTCCAGCCTGGGAGAAGGAAGCGCTCTATCACACGGCTTCCCATTTACAGACTGTGATGTATGCCGCCTTGTCCACCAACTGGGCGACGTGTCAAGTGTTCGTCCTCTAAGCAGCCGGTGAACGTGGAGCTCCACCTTATAACACCTTCATTTCTCATTATAGCTTTTCTGATACACTGCTCCAAATCCCCTGCATAGACATAGCAGTAAATGATAACATTCTGGCTACCTGCAGCCACCACTAGGGGATGCTGAGGAGCTTACTGCATACAGTCTTATCCCATAACTGACGTAAACAATGAGAATCAGACAGCTCACCGGCCCTGTACCTCACATGGATCCAGAGATCTCCACATTCACTGTTCTGCTAGGTTTATACCAAGCTGGTAGCTTGATGGGAGTGTCCATTCTGCTGCAGCTCAGGGGGGGTGTCCTTTCTGCTGCAGCTCTGTCCCTATCACAGCTCAGGGGGCAGTTGAAAGATGAAACTGAGCATGTGCGGCCATCTCAGCGAGCCGGACAAAGAAATAAGAAAAAACAAACAAACAGCAGGTGGCGCTATACAGAATACATTGTATTTAAAGGTATTCAGATCCAGGTGCTAGCTATGTATAAACAGTAACAGTGATCTCCTGGGCTCCCTCTAGTGGTGGCTGCAGGTTGCAAGAATTTTATAATTCACATCTATGAATAGTATGATTTTAGGCCCATTGACCTGCAGAGCTGCAGAGCATTGCACCTATTTTGCTCTTCTCCTACAGATGAGTCGACCAAATGCTAATTAGTAAATTTCTGCAGTCACTCGTCAAGTCAAATATGTTTCTCACCTACCGCACCAGCTAATTTCACACGCCACCCTCATGTTATCAGCCCTGTAAAGTACATGAGCCTTAAAGGGGCAGTGCCATACCTGAAAATCGGGGTCAAAACGCTGGGATCCCCACCGATTTCGAGCACAGGGGTCCCCTCCCCCATCCTGCCTTGTACAATACCAGCAAAGTGAATGAAATGTTAAGAAATCTCATCCACATGCTACAAAAAAACTCTGAACCGTAAATTGTGGCGAGGATTATAAATCGTAAATTATAAATTTGTTGCATTTTGGGCTGGAATCTACAGTGGCTATGATCTTTCAGGTATAATGTACATCAAAATTCTGGCTTAGATTATGATAAATTTCCCCTCCTGCTAAACCCCACCCACTCTTTATTAAAACGTACGGAGGCCTGGTGGAAAGTCTCCAAAAAGTGGCAAATTATTGTGAAAAATGTGACTTTTTTGTACCTAAAGAAATAATAAAGGCTGTTAGGTTTCCCAGCGATCAGTTGCAACTGCTCAATTTATGTGTAGTGCCCCCACAGGGTAAATTAGGTACTGCATTTTGCCAATGGAAATCAATGGTCTGCTATGAAAGTGCCAGGTCCTCCAGTGCTAGAGACACTCTTTCTACTC
This sequence comes from Bufotes viridis, assembly GCA_033119425.1. Classification (NCBI taxonomy): domain Eukaryota; kingdom Metazoa; phylum Chordata; class Amphibia; order Anura; family Bufonidae; genus Bufotes; species Bufotes viridis. The sequence continues at coordinate 22,879,176 of CM065591.1, forward strand.
TTTCTAGACACTTTCTGCCATGGACAAGTGATGAGTCCTGAGCTGGGAGACCCTCCAACCTCCAAGCCCCCCCACCACCAGCACCCCAAACCCCCCGCCATCGCCTGTAAAAGAATAAATAGAAAAAATATGAATTATACACATTGGGTTAAAAGTCTCTTCCCCAAAAAGGGGTTTCCATCCTGTGGTTCTTCAGCTGTCAGAGCCTGCTGGGATTTGTAATCTTACAACAGATGAAGACCCCCAAGGATGGCGACCCCATAGTATTGAGACCCTATAGGATGGAGACACCAAAGTATAGAGACCCCGAGGATGGCGACCCCATAGTATCTAGACCCCATAGTATCGAGACGCAAAGTATAGAAACCCCGAAGGATGGAGACCCCCGAGGATGGAGACCACTCGTTCACTCTGCAGCTTTAGATATTTTTCCTCCATGTATTATGGAAGGACATGTAGAAGATGTCACTCATGGGTGGGGGGTGAAGAGCTTCCAGTTGGACCTGAGCTCTGGTTCTTGAGGGGTCCCAGTAGCTTCTAGTTATGCCCCTTCTCATGTTATGCCCCTTCTCTGTGACTTGTAATAAAAGTTTTCTTCCATTTGCAGAATCCGAATCTGAGACAGACAGGGAAAGCATGAAAATTGTAGACACCAGAAAACACAGGCGGGGGAGGGGGGCGGCTGGAGGACAGCCAGGGCCGGGCAGCTGGGGGGGGGCTCAGACTCTATAAAAGACATAGCTGCAGGACAAAGTGAGCGACGCCTGAGAGACAGACAACACGAGACACCTCCTAGAAGGCACCTATGGAGACCTCAAATGTTGGCTCTTGGACTCAAGGCCAGAGGACTCTATGGGCCATCTCCTTAGCTTTGATGACTTAAAAGGGGCTTTATTGTCCTTAAAAAACATCCCTTATCCACAAGATTGGTGAAAAAAAATGTATGATCAATGGGGGTCTGACCACCTTATGCCAAGAACGGTGGTCGCCTTCATTCACTGTCTTAAACTGCAAGGGGAGGTGGTCACACATGGACACCACCGCTCCATTCTCACAGGGAACTCAAGGAAGCCTTATCTTATGACTGATGAGGGTCCCAGTCTTTTTTTTTACTAATTTATAGAAAAAAAAACAACTGTATATATCATCAGGGATTCTGCGAGGTTTATATATAATGTTTGTTGAGACAACGACATTGTATAGTGATTTAATAAAGCTTTCTAACAGTAAACCTGTTGTGGTTGCCCATAGCAACCAATCAGAGCTCTGCTTTCATTTTGCCAGAGCTGTTTCATAAATGAAAGCTGATCTCTGATTGGGCAACAAAGGCAGCCTTTACTGTTAGACAGCTTTGAGAAACGAGACCCTTTGTTCTGGATGTTCTAGACTAATCTGGTCTGCGGAAATCTCCGGAACTGAATTTAGTGCAGGAAATAAGGAATAAAGTAGGAGCCAATGGGTTGTTCATTTCAACCAGCTTTATTTATAACGTCCTGGAGAAGCCCTTTAAGACCAGTCTAACTTACAGTCATCTCTTTTTCTCTGATTTGTCGCAGTCAGTTTTCTAATTACTGCATCTCCACATCACTTAACCTCTCATTAAGGAGGCTCCCCGCTGTAATGATTTGTTTTATGTTCATGGAGAGAGCTGAGGGGCCTCCCGACCGTCACACAATCATCAAAGATCACGCCGTGGCAGAAAGAGAGGGCTACGGTGGAATTTTTTTATATACCGTATACCATTAGAAAGTTTTTTTTAAGGGTCTAGTGCCGGGTCTGAATTAATTTAGGGGTAAGGTCGAAGGGGCAAAATAATGTTGCAGTCTGGATTAATTCTGGGGCCAGGAATGGGTTAATGAAAAACTCTCGTCTGCAGTTTGGATAGAATTTGAAGTCTAAATATATTTTCGGATCTGGAGTCTGCATTCATTTCAGGGTCTGGATTTGTTTTGAGTTCTGATCTGATATCTGGATTTATTTCGAAGTTTAAAGTCTGCATAAAGTGTGGGGTCTGTTCTGGACGGTAAATTTATTTTGGGGTCCTATCTTTACAATATGTTGGCAAATATGGCAGCGTGGTATGTCACTTGCTGCACAATATACATATGGCAGCACAAGTTTGATAACTGTTGCCAATAACACAGCAGAATAGTGAGTGCTGCTCTGGAGTATAATACAGGGTGTAACTTGGGATCAGTACAGGATAAGTAATGTAATGTATGTACACAGTGACTCCACCAGCAGAATAGTGAGTGCAGCTCTGGAGTATAATACAGGATGTAATTCAGGATCAGTACAGGATAAGTAATGTATGTACACAGTGACTCCACCAGCAGAATAGAGAGTGCAGCTCTGGAGTATAATACAGGATGTAATTCAGGATCAGTACAGGATAAGTAATGTATGTAGACAATGACTGCACCAGCAGAATAGTGAGTGCAGCTCTGGAGTATAATACAGGATGTAACTCAGGATCAGTACAGGATAAGTAATGTATGTACACAGTGACTCCACCAGCAGAATAGTGAGTACAGCTCACTCACACCCTAGATGGTATGGTTATGCTGATGGTTGCTATCGCAGGTGCGGTCTAACACTATTTTTAAGCTTGTCAGTGTTTTGTTGACAGGTATAATACACTACAGATACAGATACAGTATTGTATTGTGCATTAGACAAGCTATCCTTTGCTAAAATCCCCCGGACTAAGAAAAAGTTAAAAAAAACTTAATAAAAAGTTTACAAAATGTAATAAATAACACTAAATGGCGACCAGAACTATAATTTATAATAACCTTATTTACCTCGCATATTGAATGCTTAAAAAAGAAAGGGGGAAAAAAGAACCAACGCTGGAATTGCTGTTTTTGCATCTCCTGAGAAACAATAAAAGGAGATCAATAAGTCGTCTTATAAGCTCCAAAATACTTCCAAGAAGAATTACAGCGCGTCCCACAAAAAACAAACCGCACAACTGTGCTGACTGAAAAATAAAATTGTTATTGATCTAACAAAACAGCGACAATTGCAGAATTGCTGGTTTTTTTCTCATTTCCTTCCAGACAATGTTTTTCCCTACATTATACGTACCCCCAAATGGTGCATTTCAAAAAATACAACTTTGCCCATAAAAACAAGCCGTCATATGGTTGCTTTAACGGAAAAATTAAATTTGGTTATTATACTTAGTCAATATGTGATGTAATAGCTAGTCATAGCATGGCGGTATTCAATCACTGAGTGATGTAATATTTGGTCCTGGTATGGCGGTATTCCATCAGTTTGTCATAAATTAGTCCGCCATAGGATGGCAGTATTCAGTCAGTAAGTGATGTAATATTTGGTCATGGTATGGCGGTATTAAACAGTATTTGATGCAATATTTCTTAATGGTATTAAGGTATTCAATAAGTATGTTACATAATAGTTGGTCATATGATGGCAGTATTCAATCAGTATGTGAGTTAATAATTGGTCATGGTATGACGGTATTCAATCAGTATGTGATGTAATAGTCTGCCGTAGGATGATGGTATAAAATCAGTTTGTGATGCAATATTTGGTTATCGTATTGCGGTATTCAATTAGTATGTAACGTGACATAATAGTTAGTCACAGGATACCAGTATTAAACACTATGTGATGCAATATTTGGTTATGGTATGGCGGTATTAAACAGTATGTGATGCAATGTTTGGTCCTGGTATGGCAGTACTAATCAGTATGTATTCTAATATTTGGTTATGGTATGGCGGTATTAAACAGTATGTGAATCAATATTTGGTTATGGTATGGCAGTATTAAACAGTATGTGATGCAATGTTTGGTTATGGAATGGCGGTATTAAATCAGTATGTATTCTAATATTTGGTTATGGTATGGCAGTATTAAACAGTATGTGATGCAATGTTTGGTTATGGTATGGCAGTATTAAACAGTATGTGATGCAATGTTTGGTTATGGTATGGCAGTATTAAACAGTATGTGATGCAATATTTGATCATGGTATGGCAGTATTAAACAGTATGTATTCTAATATTTGGTTATGGTATGGCAGTATTAAACAGTATGTATTCTAATATTTGGTTATAGTATGTCGGTATTAAACAGTATGTATTCTAATATTTGGTTATGGTATGGCGGTATTAAACAGTATGTGATGCAATGTTTGGTCATGGTATTGAGCTATTCAATCAGTAGGTGATATAACAAATTGGTCATGGTATGGTGTTATTCAATTGCTATGTGACTTAGCAGTAGGTTATGGTAGGGCGGTATTCCAACATTATATAATGTCATATTTGTCATAGCATGGCAGCTTTTATGTGACATAAGATTTGATCACGATGTGATGCTTTCTCTCAGTATGTGGCAGTAATATTTGGCCACTTCAGTACACATCACCACATGTACGGCAATGGTGGTCACCCAGGTAGGAAGACAAGTAGTTGCTAGGTAACCTGAATGCACTGAGAGGGAGATGAAGGATGGAGGTAAATGCATATTTGTAACTAAAAAACAAAATACTATAAAACCTAATGAGCTTAATACAATCCTAAAAAAGCCAATCATTTCAGATTCATTGGCTTCGTCATTTTAAATGCCAAGTTGTTATGTTCGTCTCATTAGTAATGACTTGCGGTGGGGGGAGCTGCGTACACTGCACGGAGCAGGCGCTGCCGTACCCTGTGCCAGGTCTCATTTAGAGGAGCCCTTTAATCTGACGGTAGATACCAGCCAGCGGGCTGGTACGGGCGCTCGGTCCCTCTGGTCGCCCCTGGCAGAAGTTTCTTTGGCTGCGGAGATCTCTGCTAATGTTGGCCTAAGAGGATATGTCTTGCCCCCTCCTGATTTGGCTCCGTCCCGTGCCAGCAGCCGGTCATTCCTGCCAATGTCTGGCAGCAATGCAGAATGCGGGCACCGCTTCTCCTGAGCGTCCTGCAGTCAGCTGCATGCATAAACGTCCATCATTTACTAGTGATATCTGTTCCCGGGAAAGCTGGGTGACAATGAAAATTTTGACAATATTTCGGTATATTCATGGGTTAGGTACAGTATCACACAGGATGGGCTTAGATACACTGACTCAGCATGATGGGGAGGGTAGTACCAGGACCAGAGGACAGCATGGGCCACAAGCTTTCACCACTAGGGGGCCTCCATCGTAGCAGTAACGGCATTGCGGTTTTATATAGGAAATCTATAGCGCTGCTATTTGGGCGCTATGGCATTGTCCTCTAGTTACAATACGGCACTATTGTGGGGGCATTGTATATTACTATAATGGAGGGAGACTGGCAGAGACTTGCAGGCACTATGTGGTACTATTGCATGCCATGTATATTACTATTATGTTGGCACAGTATGACAGAATTTTTGCAGGCATAGTATGGTATTATTTAGGGTAGCATTGTCTTGGCACTAGATGGTACAACTATGTAGGTACACTATGGCAGTACTATATGGTCCAATTATATATGTACACTGTGGAAGTATTGTATTATTATAAAGATACACTTTGGCAGCATTATGTGGCCACTGCATGGTACTATTATGTAGGTACACACTAGAGCAATATTGTATGGACACAGTATAGCACTATTATGTAGGTACACTAAGGTAGCATTGTGCAGCCACTGCATGGTACTATTATGTAGGTATACACTAGAGCAATATTGTATGGACACAGTATAGCACTATTATGTAGGTACACTAAGGTAGCATTGTGCAGCCACTGCATGGTACTATTATGTAGGTACACACTAGAGCAATATTGTATGGACACAGTATAGCACTATTATGTAGGTACACTAGGGCAGCATTGTGTGGACACTGCATGGTACTATTATGTAGGTACACACTAGAGCAATATTGTATGGACACAGTATAGCACTATTATGTAGGTACACTAAGGTAGCATTGTGCAGCCACTGCATGGTACTATTATGTAGGTACGCACTACAGCAATATTGTATGGACACAGTATAGCACTATTATGTAGGTACGCACTTCAGCAATATTGTATAGACACAGTATAGCACTATTATGGAGGTACACTAAGGTAACATTGCGCAGCCACTGCATGGTACTATTATGTAGGTACACACTAGAGCAATATTGTATGGACACAGTATAGCACTATTATCTAGGTACACTAAGGTAGCATTGTGCAGCCACTGCATGGTACTATTATGTAGGTACACACTAGAGCAATATTGTATGGACACAGTATAGCACTATTATGTAGGTACACTAAGGTAGCATTGCGCAGCCACTGCATGGTACTATTATGTAGGTACGCACTTCAGCAATATTGTATGGACACAGTATAGCACTATTATCTAGGTACACTGGGGCAGCATTGTGTGGACATTGTATAGTCCTGTTAAGTAGGGATCCCGCCTTTATTCTTCCACAGCAGGTCATGGCTTGCGCTTCTCTGGCTGGCCCCTCCACTCTACCAGTAGGAGTGAACATGCTCCCAGGTTCTTAAAGGGCCAGTGCATGTGCCCCCCTAATCTTGTTGGAGTTGAAGGGACCTAAACTAGTCTGTGTGGTGGGGAGGTAGTGTACTGTACAGAAGATGCACAATATGCGCAGTGACCCGTTGGTTCACCACTAAAGGGTTAAAGCTATAATGTTATAGTTCATTATCAAAGCTGTTAAAAACGTTACTGTAATGTTAACCACGCACTATGTCTATGCACTAAAAGTCTATGGGTAGGAGCTAGTTAACTGGCTTTGGTTTTAGTTGCCGGGTACTGGGCTGGTCCCATTCCCCTGGTTTATTAGTTGTTCTGGTGAACAGGCAAGAGAGAAGACCTGTTTTGCATGAGTTGCTGCCAAGTAGACCGAGACAGAAGTTCTCCATTGTCCCGTTCTTTTTTTTTTTCCATTCTCTTTTTATTAAACATTGCAATCCTAAAAGATAGCATCGGTAAAACATCGGAAAACATTGTTCCCGAGAGAGTGAAAACTGACAGAAAAGCAACTTTGCTAAGGATTTACCTCTGAGAGAAGAAATCACTGAATTTGTGCAGAAGGTTGAGGACCTTAAAGGCCATGTGGACTGAGACAGTAAAGCTAACACACGCATACAGCTTTAGACTTTACTGCATGTGGTTAGGGTTAATTATTTCTGGCACCCGTCACACTACTGAGACATACTGGCCATCCAATCTAAGACCGTACCCTGCAGTTGTGCCTGTACTATGACCCCTATCATCTTATTCAGTAAAGGAGAGACCTTATTTCTTATACTCAAGCCTGGCCTGGTCCTGCTTTACACCCTGATACCCATTCACCTAACATTAAGGGCACCCAGCCACCATCAGATAGGAGGCCCTGAAGTCCAGAGTGTGCCCCGAGGGGAAGAATGGTTGCGCCCCTCCATCCTCGGAGAGTGCTGGAGTGTGGATTAGACACCAGGAGGACTACAACCACCCTCATTGCCATAGCCAACACTTCCATGCTCTCCCATCCACATCTCCCCTGCGGCCAGTACAAGGCATATGGTGGTCACCTGGTCAGGATGTCTAGTGGTTGCTAGGCAACCAGAACTTAGTCTGTAAAACAAACTGGAGTGAAGGAGCTTTATGAAATTAAAGGGGGTTTTTGTCCCCAAAATAATTACTTGCAAAAATGATTCCCATCCAGAGTTCAGTGACTTCCTGTTAGGTGACATCATCACAGCGCAGGTGGGTGTCACTCAGCACCATTAGACTGCGGAAGCCGATTGCGGGTCCACAAGAGAGGTGGACTCTTCTTGCTCCCTGATTGGTGGGGCTGTCCTTAGGTAGTCCCCATTAGGACATATTGTGGATAATACTTGCAGTCAAGATTTGTTATTGTACACGGGGGAGCAAAAACTGAAATAAAGAAAAAAAATTAATAAAGTTTTATTCAATTAAATTAATAAAACATTTAAAAAAACTTTTTTCAAACGAGTATAAATTAGAATTGGCTTTGTTGCCGATAGCAACCAATCAGATCCCTCCTTTCATTTTCCAAAGGAGCTGTCCAAAATGAAAGGAGGAATCTGATTGGTTGCTGTGGGCGACTAAGCCAGTTCTAATTTATACTAATTTGATCAATGACCCCATATAATATTTTATATAGACCCTTTAGGGACTGTCCACACAGCGTCTTTGGCAGGTAGGATTCAGCATGGATTCTGTGGCAGCAAGGAAAACACCTTCCCATTGTTTTCGATGGGTGGCTGCAGTTCATGGACTATACCAAGAAAGCGGCAAAAACAATGTATATATATATATATATATATATATATATATATATATACACTAAAAGGGACATTCCAGTTACTGCAATACTATACGGATCTTTAAAGGGGTATTCCACTTACTATAATACTATATATGTCCTTAAAGGGGTATTCCACCTACTTACTGTATTACTATATACACTCTTAAAGTGGTATGTCACTTACAGTAATACTAAATATATACCTAAAGGGGTATTCCACTTCCTATAATACTATGCAGGGAGCCCAGGAGGGGAGAGCAGGAGGAGGAGTGGTTGTGTCAGTGACAATAATGGGGGTGGTAACTCTCACGATGACAGTCCTCATTCTGGCGCTCCTTGGGCCATGCAGGGATGAGAGGGTGCACCGTTTCTACCATCGGGAAACACCTATCCTCTGGATCGGTCCTCTTTATCTGATCGGTGGTGGTCCAACACCCGGGACCCCTGCTGATCAGCTGTTCCTGTGAGTTCACCAAGCACAGCGCCATATATTGTATAGTGGCTGTGCTTGGTATTGCAGCCCAGGTCCATTCACTTGAATAGTGCTGACTGCTGAGCTGATCCTAGGCCACGTGATCGATGAACCTGTCGTCACTCGGCCTAGGAAATGCAGAGAGAAGGCCACAGCGCTCACAGGAGTGCCGCAGCCTTCTAAAACTGCTGATAGGCAGGGATCCCTGTCGGCAGACCCCGCTGATCAGTAAAAAATAAACTCAGAAAACCCTTTAACTGTTTAGCAGTGATCCACTGGGTCACTGCAACTATATATGTCCTTAAAGGATATTACATTTACCTACTGTAATGCTTTGCATGTTCTTAAAGGGTTATTCCAACTACTGTAAAACTATATATATCCTTAAAGGGGTATTCCACCTACTATAATACTATATATGTCCTTAAAAGGGGTATTCCACTTACTGTAATACTATATGTGACCTTAAAGGCATATTCCACTTACTTACTAAAATACTCTATATGTCAGTAAAGGAGTATTCTACTTACTATAATTCTACATATGTTCTTAAAGTGGTATTCCACTGACTGTAACACTATACATGTCCTTAAAGGGGTATTCCACTTAAAGTAATACTATATATACAGTATGTCCTTAAAGGGGTATTCCAAGGGGTATTTTTACAGTACAAATACATTTCTGAAGTTATTGCATAAAGTCTCACAAGACTTCGCGAAGCAATAATTTCGGCTCTTCTGAGCCAATACATTCTAATACTGTACGGCGCTCCTGCTCCGTACAGTATTAGAACAAAGTTTTATGCGAATCGACTTCGGATGTTTCATCCAAAGTCGATTCGCTCATCCCTACTCATCACCAATATCTCACACGTCTGGTTGTCAGACTCCTTGCACCCGCACCAATCAGCTGTTTGAAGAGGCCGCGGTGCTCCGGTCAGCGCTGAGGTCACCCCTTAGGCCAGTGACAACGCGTTCATAGGTCACATGGTCCAAATGAATGGTCCTGGGCTGCAATACCAAGCACAGCCACTATACAATGTACTGTGCTGTGCTCAGTATGCGAGCTGATCGGCCGGGAGTCAGACCCCAAACAATCAGATATCAATGACCTCAGATCTTCAATATTCTACTCCGGAAAAAAAACCTTAAATGTGTGCTGAGAGCTACAGAAAAATAAAAACATTAAAAATGTTAGAATAGAATTTTTTTGACACATTCCTCCTTTAGTTTTACGAGCGCAGCCATGGCGGAGGTCTGCTCCTAATTGGGGGTCGCCGGGCTGCAGGCGCCGGGTACGGTCCCGTGTCAGACACTACAGACATTCGCAGCTTGTTTGTACGCGGGCCTGCTAAGAATCCTGTATTCTGGAGGCGACACCATTAAATCAGATACAACAAAGTAATTCTAAGTGAATTGGAAAGCTTTGCCTGGCGGGCCCGGGAGAGCGCGGCGTACTAAGGAGGTCATGTGGACGCACAGCACGCTCCACAATCTCCACGCCGAGAAGTGTATATCTTGCTTAAACCTTGCCTCCAGGTCAGGAAGCGATTGCTTGGAAGTCTCCCATAAATTACTGATAGAATAAATACCGTTATGATATCTCTGGGACAATAAGGAGCGCTAACGAGCCTCCGAGAGCAGAAAAACTGGAGGTGATACGTAGACGGTCGCCGAAAAGATGGCGAACATCCCCTGATAGCCGTTACATGGTCACAGGAAGGGATTTAAAGGGGCCACAGTAGGGCCAACTTTTTTTTTTTTTCAATCTATGAAGCGTGCGTAGCATCCGTGTATACAGTATATACAGCATTAAAGGGGTTGTCAGGGAAACATATTTTTTTAAAGGGGTGAGAATGTAGATTGTTGGGATGAGGGAACTTGTGTTTTTAAGTTCAGTGTACAAGGTTCAGGTTCGGGTTATCTAAGTTACTTACCTCATCGATTCCCCGCAGCTGCCGTTCCTGGTTCTGGCCGCTCAGCCAATCACAGTGGGTCGCTGAGTGGTCATTTCCTGTGTGTTGAAGCGGAACAGGAAGTAAGGAGCGGTGGTGATCAGAGCAGCTTCAGTACGGCCGTGACGGACATATAGACCCTGCCCCAGGAATGCCCCCAAACCAGGCCCGACTGCCTATTTATAGGTGGGGCTTACATCAGGCCCGTCCATTACCATTCATGGACTGCCCAAATTTGCAGAGACTCTAAAAGTTAGGGGCATCCCCACAATTTAGGGACTGTTGGAAACTATGTGGGAGGTAAGTTAAAGGGGTTTGACATCCCACATCTCCACCAGGCAGCTGTAGCCCCATCGCCAGAAGTCAAGGGTGGTGCTGTAGTAACGAGCTGCCTCCACTACAACCTGCAACCCTGCAATGTGCAGTAAGCCCCTGAGAAGCCGGTGCAGAGGATGGGAGTGGTAGTGGCCCTGATGAAATGCTGTGTCACAGTGTACTCCCTCAGGCCGTTGCTCCCTGGGGATCGGTGCAGTGGAAAAGTAGTTTGAAGAATCAGGCCAGAAGTGAACGTCTTACATGTGGCACATCCAGGAGTATTGAGTCAAAAGTTAATTTTCTGGCACCAGGAGAGGAGTTATGGTGGATGGTTGGATGGCAGTTGATTGGCACTTGTGGATATAGGTGTCCAATGGCCTAGTGGTGGTTGATCTAGGTAATGGATGTCTCATCTGTTGTCCCTCACCGGCAGCAGGGTCTGTAAAGCTGTCTTGCCACACTGATGCTTTCTAGAAGAAATATTCTGAGTTCTGGCACTTTCCCTGGAGTGTTCGTCTCACAGGAGAATCGGATACGGTCCCGTGGAGTAGGAGCTCTGACGTGCTTCTTACCTCTTCTCTGTCTGGACTCAAACTTCCCTCTCTTGGCAGGAAGCAAGACCAGCCCACTCCTACCAAGAGGGAGGTTAGCCAACCATAACCTCCCCTGCTGGAATAAATGGTATAAACCTAAGGAAATATACAACATAACAATACAAACCACTGCAGAAACCGCCAGGGCTAGGGTACTGCACATGTTTTATTACTTTGGGGGAAAATCGAACAATAATATTAATAATTATTATTATTGTCACTATTATCATCATCAGCACTGTTGTGTTTTTTTTATTATTATTATTATTTTTATTATCATAATTATAATTAGTGTTGAGCAAATGGAAGCCCTTGAAATAGACTTCGATCCGAATTTCAAGAAAAATTTGATTCGCCGCGAAGCTGAACTTCCTCGTGCTTGTAAAAAAACAAAACAAATTTGCTCGGGACGGGACGCCCGCCGCCATCTTAAATGAAAATCTCGCACGAATTCCCATGCGCGGGCCATGCGCCAGATCCTTAATCAAGATGGCGGTGACTAGCCTGTCGCAAATGAATGAGGTAAGTATGATGGATCATTTTTTTTTTACGCTACGATATTGCTATCAGATGCAGCGATCGGCTATGAACGCGGGGAGGCACAATCGCCGTTCCCTGCCAGTAAGTCGTCACGAATAAAGTTTTTTTATACAATTCGGCGAAGCAGCCGAATCGAATTTTTGACTACTTTGATCATCACTGGTTATTATTATTATCACTAATATACGTATTCCGTGTCACCTGCCGATCTACATTGTAATTCCTCTATATCCACCAGTTCCGATTCCTCCTGGTGTGGAGTGTTTTTATTTTCATTTTATTTTTGTACATTTTCTATAATTCATAGAATGCATGGAATGGTGAATTTATTGTGACAAAAGAAAAAACACAAAAATATCAAAAATGTATTTGACACGTCTGTACTAAAAATTGCTTTCATTCAGAAGCAGGGGGGGGGGGGCGTGAGAAAGCGCAGTGAATGCACGCGGCTGCTCTGTAGTATGTGCGACGTCACCTGCGCTGTGCCTTATCCTTCGTGACACGTGCCGTCCCATTGGCTCCCACTCAGGGCTCTGAGTGACATCACAAATATAGGTCAGCTGGTGCTTTTATTTATAGAGAGGGGGAAAGCAGCGGATGCGTTTATGGCGTCTTCGACTAATTCTTTCTGACTCATTCCTGTCCGCTCAGTGAATGCCTGAAGGATTTGTATAATCCGGGAAAGGTGGATTTTCTGAGAGCTGCTTTGTGTGCCGGAGAATGGGCAGTGAATGGTGTTGGCGGAGGGAGAGAATTTTTTTCTTTCCATTTTAAAGAGTAGTGGTCACATAGACAATGATTTCTCATCAGCGACGACAGAAAATTCCGCGTGAATGGAGCACTTTAGCCATTACCTATTTTTGTCAACCTTTAATCCCCCCACCTGACGCTTTAAAAAAAATAAATAAATGTTATTATCATTCGCTTATGATTTCCTCGTCGCGGTAGATGCTGTTCTTACTGTAGGTCAACCTCAACGACAGGAAAAAACAGTCAAATAAGAAATATAAAATGAGATTTCTAGTTATTTCAGGAAAAATACAATAAAATACAGTATAAAACATATGTAACATAAAAGCTATTCAAAAAGAATCTAAAGCCATAAAAATAAAAAAGCATAATTGAGCCCTAACTTTATCTTATAAATCAAAAATACCATATTATGGCAGTGTGCAAGTGTATGAAGCCGTAAATTGGCACCCATAAGAGTCTGGGGGCAGGACATACTGTGCCTTCATATGTCTCCTATTTGATACAGAGATATGCCGAGAATTTTTTGAAAAAAAAAATATCATTGGATGTCCTGTTGGATGCCTTATTGTAGAACTTTGCTTCCACAGGAGAGTACCTCCATGATATGGTGACCCATAGGCACCATGTGGCGGAACGTGGAATGTAAAGCAGTAGGTGTTCCTTGTGTCACGACATAGGTTCCACCATCTAAGGCCAAAAATATGTGGTCATTAAAGGGTCCCTCACTATATAATGAAATGATACTGCAAGTATGAGTTCCATCTTCCGACATGTCATACAGATGGTGGAGGCCCCAGGAACCTTCTTTGAAGCTCCCTCCTGCCATGTCCCTATGACACGGACATATGGGACCAATCCACAGCTTGGTATCAGCATGGACAAATTACACAGGATCTGTCTCTATGACTGGGACCTCAACCCCACGCATTTCGCATCTATCCCATCTCCAGTTATTCTCTATCGTTTGTCAGAATTCCCTAGTCTTAATTCTGCTATTTCCCAGTCTTTCCAGTTCCCCCTCCCCCGTCACCTTTACTAAGGATGGAATTCCTTATGGTTTTAGACCTGTTCTATTGACTTGAATCCATTCTGTCATCTACTTGGTCACATTTCTAATTTTTTTTTTTACTTCATTCTTTATTTCATTTTTGTATGGAAAATGTAGTATTCGCCCCTTGCTTTATTGTGTTCATCACACCTCAAATTTCTATAGGAGCCCGGAGGCTGAACGTGCAGTTCATATTCATTCCCTGAAGTTTTAGACTACTTAAATTTTCGACAACTTTTTTAAGCCAAAAACCTGAATATGTCCACCCCTCTAAAGCCTCAAACTTCAAGTAGCCAATATTCTTGTGGAACCCATGTGGAGAACATACGGACTTCAGGTAGATGTTGCCTTTGTTTACATTCAAACCCAGGATCGCCCAGGACATCAAGGCATATGTGCCAACCACCAAGCTGCCCTTCATGGTGTATTCTGTAGGGTGTATTAATGTAGGCCGTTGTTTAGGTTGCCTAGCAACTATCTGACTTCCTGTCTGGATGACTACCTTTTGAGAACATATACAATCCATAGAATATATATCTGTAACACAAGAAATCATATAGCAAAGACTGTGACTGATGTACCATCTGTTTACCTAGAGGTTTGGGAAATAGATCTTCAGACCTGCTCTTTCCACACTTTTGGGAGAACAGTGTAATTACTGACAAGATTTGGACCTATGTACATTTGGGCAAGGCTTTTTAGTTATAGATAGTCATTTTTTGGTATCCTACATTTGGTGTTGTACATCGAATGCTCCTGGGTAAGGAAGACCATGGTTGACCTCATAACTTACTTGGTATCTTCTCCATAAGGTTTGATGGGCTGTACGTTATATATGCTCATTCTGGAGACCCATTAAGGAGACCTATAGTAGAAAACCATTGTGGGTACCGATTGTAGTAACCTATTGTAGAGACCTATTCTAGGCACCCATTTAGGTGATTTATTGTGGAGTTCCATTGTAGAAACCTATTGTGAGACCTACTGTGGATACCCATTTTAGGGATCCACTGTAGGGACCCATTGGGGAGACCCATTGAAGAGAGCTGTTGTAGAGACCCATGCACATGCAAATTGTGGAGACCCATTGTAGACATCCAGTTTGGAGATGGAGTGGAAATCCATTGTGGAGATCCAATGGTAGAGATTCATTGTAGAGACCCATTGTAGACATCCAGTTAGGAGGACCACTTTCAATACCTATGGTGCAGACTCATTTTGGAGACCCATTGTAGAAAACTATTATAGATATCCAATATGGAGGACCACTTTCAATACCTATTGCAGAGACTCATTGTGAAAACCAATTGTAAACACCCGTTGTAGACACCCATTGTAGATATCTATTCTGGGGTCCATTGTGGAAACTCATTTCATAGAACTATTGTAGAAATCCATTGTGGAGATACATTGTAGAGATCAGTTGTAGAGGTCCATTGTAGACATGTATTGTGGCTATCTATTTTCGAGACCCATTGTAGAGATCCAGTTTGGAGATGGAGTGGAGACCCAATGGTAGAAATGCAAGGTAGAAACTTATTGTAGACATCCAGTTTGGAGGCCCACTTTCAATATCTATGGTGGAGAACTATTTTAGACACCCATTTTGAAGACCCATTGTAGAGACCCATTGTAGATATCCATTGTGCAGGCCCACTGTGGACACTTATTTCATAGGCCTATTGTACAAATCCATTGTGAAGATTCACTAAAGCGATCAGTTGTAGAGGTCCACTCTGGGCACATGTTGTAGGTATTTATTTTGGAGACCTATTGTAGAAACCCATTAGTCGAATATCTGCATCCAACTGTTTTAGATTTTTAACCAAAACTTTCATCTTTCGACTTGATGCTTCCATACACAACCATTGGGTATTACATTTTTTAGACGCACTGGCCTACCTTGGAGTTTGTCATCTTACAACTTCTTATTCATAATCTTGAATGTTTCGGCTTTCTTATAACTTTCTGTATTTCCTCCAGTCTAATAACCCTCCTCATTGCTGTGCAATTATCAGGTCTGATAGGAACGTGCCGTTAAATTGGGGGGTTAAATCAAAGACTAATTTTCTGTGCTATTAAAATACAATTTGCAAAGTGATTTGACCATTAGACAAGGATCTACCAAATAGGGAGAAATGTAGTTAGCCGGCTATCATTAGAACATCGTTACATTCGTTATGGAGACGAGAGGAACCAAATTAATTATTGCTCTGAGGAACAAGGTTTTATCTATGGTATAGGGTGGCAATGCTTAAAAATCTAGGACTATGTTTGGCCAAACTATTGGATGTTCTGGACGATCTGGCTGTCTACAAAAAGCCTGTCTGCCATACAAGGACCTTCCCTCTGTGCTGCACAGGATTGCTTTAGACTCCTACTCTATTAGGTTCCTCCCATACAGGCTTTGAAAATCATTGACGCTGTAACTCCGATCCATTGTAGTTAATAGGGCTGAGAGGCATTACCACACACGACCTGTGAGCAGGGGTGGCACTGTTTTTGAAAGAAGGCGGTTATGAGTTTCCAATCCTGTACAAGCCCTAAAAATTTCCAGTAGTCTAGGAATAATGATAGTGTGGCCCCTACTAGAACCCCAATGGAAATTAGTTCAGTCCCTGATTTTTAAACATAAGTGAAGATGAATTAGGAACATTTTTGTACTTTTGAGTACTTTTGTCACGACCTATTGCTGACCCTGTTGTGCCTGGGTTCAGAAGGTCGCAGCGGGTGGCTACTCACTCGATTTCAAGGGATCGCTCCATGACCTAGTGATGGGAATGGATTCTGGTCCAGGTTCACCTGTTTTGGTTTGCGATTCTTTTTGTCCCAGTTAGAAATCTGTAGCTTTCCCTTTTAGCTGTTCTCTGTCAGACACTCCCTGCTACTATATATTCATAGACCTTCTTTCCAGATCTTCTATTCTGACCGCTGGTGGAGTTGGAGTTGATGTGGAGATGTTGGAACTGGAGCTGTTGGATCTCTGGTTCTCTCCTGTTGGTTGTCTCCCTTGGGGGATTGTTTGTGTTGTTTCTCCCTTCCCTGTTGTTACCCTAGGTGTCAGTGGTGAGGACTACTGCTCCCACCACCCTACTTTCTATCTAGGGTTTATTTCAAGGTATGCCAGGGACGAGGCATGTGATCGGGGTATGGGTTAGCAGCCCGTCTAGGGACGTCAGAGCGAAGCTCCAGCACCAAGTGTCTGAAAGTCCAGCTTAGCCTCCACCAACACGGATATTTTTCCCTCTACAAACACCCGACCACCATCTATAAGCTATGGGAAAGCCGAAGAGACAGCTACCTCGACTGAACAGCAACAATCTAGAGAACTATTTTGAAAAAGACAGAACCAAAGATGGCGCCGAAGCAAATAGCAAACCAGCATCACCGTCATCCGTCCACAGCATATCTCCCCCGCAGTCACCGAGAGACCCATCTCCTCCACCAAATCCGGATACACCGCTGTTGCTTGAGGCCTCGTCCCCTCCTTTACCACTGACACCGGAGGACGTCAGATCTTCTGCCGGGGCGAGGCCTGAACTCCAAGATGGCGCCCACTCTTACAAACCGCTGGACTCTCCCTGGGGCAGCCTGCAGAAGCAAAGACCGCGACTAGAGATCCCAGGCCCCTTTAAGGTTAGTGTACTCTCCTGCACTCCTCCACAGGGCACTGCTGACACTGACCCCTTCCATAATTACTCCACATAATTACTCTAAAGCAAATGCTTATAGCTCTCAAGGCCTCCCTCCACACCGACATAGTGGGGCTGAGTAACCCAATTTGTGCCAGAGTGCAAGAGGTGGAGGACAGGGTCCTCCACATAGAAACAAAAATGGATGAATTTGCCGCCTCTCAAAACTCCATCATTGACGCCCACGTGGTGGATGAATTGGAGGCCATAAAGTTGAAAATGGCGGACTTGAAAGATTGATCACAGCGAAATAATATAGAATTTAGAGGCATACCCGAGGATGTCACATCGCAAGAATTGCAATCATATTTGAAAGGCCTGATGTCTGTGCTTCTCTCAAATTTATCCCTTCAAGATATGATTATTGACAGTGCCCACAGAGTACCGAAACCCTAGCACCTAGGCCCTAACATTCCACGTGACACCTTGGCGCGCATCCATTTCTTGCATTTAAAAGATGCATTGATGGCGGCTGCAAGGAAAAAAGGAATTCTCCCCTCACCATATCACACTGTTAAAATGTATGCAAATCTGTCAGCGGCGACCCTTCGCCAACGCCGAGCACTACTACCTATCACTGCTGCCCTCCGGGACTACAATATTGCATACAGGTCGGGATATCCCTTAAAACTGCTTGTTCAAAGAAATGGACAGATCCACGCTATCAAGACCTTCGACAGTGGCAAAGACTTACTACAAACTTGGCAAATCCCTTTGCCAACCCGGGATCCTGAGAAAAGACCCTTACTGCAGCCCGCCTAACCCTTGTGAACTGACACTGAGACCACAATGTTCACTAACCAACACTATCAGGACAAAGAGACCTTCATCCACATTCTGACACTAAAGCGTCCAGCCTCTCGTTGGGAAGACCTACTGTATATTTACAATCTCGCCAGAGGACGAAGACTACACCTCACTTTTTGGTGCGGACCCTCTACCAGTGAACACTATCCTTATGCCAACTGCTCTCGGCCTCATTAGTGGACTCTTGCCATGCTGCCGTAAGCGATTTATGGCGGTTCTTTTTTTTTGTTTTTCAGATGTGGTTTATATCCAGTTAACCTGTTTATATGTTCCTCTTTATTATGAACTTTATATGCTCTTGCAGGCACTGTAGAATCTCAAGTGGTCCTCTTTCCATTACCATGGGGCTTAAGATCATGTTATTGAACGGCAAGGGGCTCAATTGCCCTCAGAAACAGTTCTATGTATGGAAAGAAGCAGTCACCTGGTGCGGATGTCCTCTGCATCCAAGAAACTTATTTATTGCACCACCACCTTTTCATTGTTCATTCCCATTTCAGCAAAAAGTCCAGGGGAGTCTTCATAGCCGTTAAGAATACAGTTGCTTTTACCCTCATCGTCAGCAGAGCTGACCCTGGGGGCAGATGCTTCATTTTGGTATGTTCCATCAACAATATCACATACACACTGGTCAACTATCTAATAGATAGTAGATACTGGACTATCTAAAACAACTAGTTTAGAACCCACATCTTTCAAAAGCCAAACTACTAAAACGGTAGCTCACGCGGGAACCCTATGGGCCCAAATTCATAAAACACAAGGGAACTCCAAGTTATCGCATATCCCCCACTCCACTACATATACACTGGAGAATCTTATATCTAATATCAACCTCTCTGCCTGGCGCACAGGTGGGGTCACAAATCTTGCACAGGACTATGGATGCCCACTCAGTCCTTCCTTTCGAAACTATCAAGAATACCTTTTCGCTATCTCAAGGAGAGTTTTACAACTACTTAAGAATACGCCACTGCCTTACTAAACTCCTCCAATCCCCCCCCCCCCCAACGATTAACAAAGATATATTATTAGACTATATCGACATCCAACTCTTTTCCTCTTTTCAAGAAACACTCCACAAGGTATATTATTGACCTACTCGGAGAGAGAGCTACTTTTGTCAAATCTCTGAATTGGGAAACCTTTCCCGGAGGAGGAAAGGGCTGTAGCAGTGGGCTTCCTCTCTACCAACCTTAAATGTATTACCCATTATGAAGCAGGAATGAAGACCCTCCTTCAATGGCATTTTACCCCTCAATAGCTGAGCAAAATATACCCAGGAACGTCCCCCTACTGCTGGAGGGGATGTGGCAATACCGGCTCCCTATATCATATTTTATGGGCCTGACCCAAACTCGCTTCTTTTTGGCAACAACTTTTTGACTTAGTATCAGAACTGACTTAAGCGTGTAACCCCATCCCCGGAGCAAGCACGGTTGTTCCTGGGCATGCAGTTAATTAGCCCTAATTATAAAAGTATTTATAGGACATGTGCTACTGAGCGCCAAACTAGTGATATCCCGCCACTGATATCCTGCCACTGGAAGGAAATCACCCCACCAACTAGAGATGAACGAATCGAATCTCACGAAGTGGAAATTGATCTGAATTTCAGGAATTATTCGATTCGCCTAGAAGCCGAAATTCCTCGTGCTTCGTGTCAGCGAATCAATGAATCCTGAAATTCAAACTTACCGCCTCAATTTGTCGCGCCGCACTTGATTTCGGCCGAGATATTCAAGCAAGATGGAGGTGGCCGGCCCTTTAAAAGCAATTGGACGATGTAAAATAAAAATTTATGTTAATTTCACACTGTTTGTACACCCAGATGCCGCGATCATGTATGAATGGGGCATCTGATGGGTACAATGACGGGGGTGGCGCTATCGCAGCTCCCTGTCATTGCACCCGCTACTTAAAAAAAAAAAAGCAGTTCGTGGCGAAGTAATTCATCACAAAGCGAATTTTTTTGTGAAATTCGGCGAATCAGCCAAATCAAATTTTCAAGAAATTCACTCATCTCTACCACTAACCATACTAGAAGTGCTCCAGGAGCTAAATACAACTTGCCGATATGAATGACTATTGCCAGATGCCATGATCACCTCCAAATCCAGGAATATTACTTGGGCACCTTGGCTACTCCATCCTAAATACACCCCCTAGGAATCTTTATCTTACCAGAAAACTTGTACTTACACTACCCTTTGCTACGGGAGAGCGTTGTTATTACCAATTTATTGTTGTTTACTACAATTTTCTTCATTTTCTTTCTTTCTCCGTTTCCGTTTTGTTTCTTTCATATTAGGGTCCTTTCACACTAGGGTTAGAAGAATCCGTTGCCGGAACTGCCTGCCAGATCCGGAAATCCATATGCAAACGGATATCATTTGTTTAATTGCGGATCCATCTGACAAATGCATTGAAATACCGGATCAGTCTCTCCCTTGTCATCGGGAAAAACGGATCCGGAACTTAATACCGGAAAACTTTAACACTAGTGTGAAAGTACCCTTACACTTACCTGACTACTGTTAAATGCGACCATTCGTATATCTTCAGGGATGTGAACATCACATATGTTGCCCTGTCATCCCGGGCTGCTAGATCTGAACACTGCACAATGTGATCTACAGCTGATTGTTGAACCCATTTCTGTTAAATGTAAACTGAACTATGCAAGTCGAGACCTCAAATATTGATTTGCAAAATCATGTTGTACTGTACCTTTTTTCTGTTTTTATTTTCCTATATCATTCTGTGAAAAACCAATAAAAATGTTTATTCCCCCCAAAAAATCTGAAACATAACTACGAGTCAGTTCCAAAAAAGAAAGTGATTCAACTCAATTAAGAATTAAATATGCCCAAAATCCTTGCCTCGCTGTAGCTCTTCAGCTGAGCGGGTCAGCCAGTTGTGGACCATCTGTGAAAAATTCCACAAGGTCTATTCTTCACAATTGTCACAATGTCAGTGCATGTATGCTCTTCAGGGGGTTGTCATGTATGCCTATACACATGTAGTATCACATGCACCCTTTCAAGAACTGTCCATCCATGCAATGTATGAATGTGCCATTCTAGTTCATAGAGGGGTATATGGTCAGGGGCTGTTGTGGCAAGACACCCCCTTTAATAACTATCATTACCTCTTAAAGAACTGTCCATCATCAGCCTGACGAACGCTAGGTTCCCGATCACTGTCCTGCGATCAGCTGATCATAAGCTTTGATCGATCGTTGGTGCGCCCGTTCACCCCGACCATTGCCCAGTGTAAATTCTCCTTTTTTCAATCGATCGAAATGAACGAGCACTGATCAACTTGCTGAATCATCGATCGACTCTTGTTGTGGCCAACTATTGAGCAAATGCCCGTTTGTTGAGTGATCGCCTCTTTCATGTGGCACCAACAATCGTCGTCAGCAGTGATCATTCATCCCCCATTCAATGTGCCATCGCCGATCGTCTTCTGTATCGTGAATTGGTCAATGATCACAATGATGATTGGTCAATTGGTCACAGGTCAATGATCGTTTGTAGGAACATTTGATCCTGATCTTTGGCCCAAAAATCAACCGGCAAATGTCGATTGGCACTCGTCAACCAGATACAGATCTGTGTAAAAGGACTCTTAGGCATGCAATCAATACAATCTCTTGTCCTCTCCATACTTATGCAAACTGAGCTCGGCCAAGCATGCATGTGTTCTAGACGGGGAATAAGCCGCCATATACCTCTGAAGACAGAAGGATGGGGCATTTGAGATTCAACCACCTGATCCTTATCTCCCAAAACATCTGCTGCCTGGAGCTCTCCATACACGTTAGCTGGTCGCCCGATCCTGGCACATTCCACCGGTTCGGCTGTCATATATCTAATGTTTATGCTTGTGTCACAGACGTTCCCGCGACAGGTGGAAGAGATCAGTGAGACTGGCAACATGTGGTTTGATCTGACAGGTTTCCTTGTGGATCAGTAGGCGTCTGTGTTGTTTCTGGTAATGGCCACACCACTTGCCTCAGGTGTTGCTTATGTGGTCATTTAACCTTCCTTATTTATAGTTGCTTCTCCCACTATGCTGTGCGGTTTATAGCTTCAGTTTCAATTGTGGTTGTGGTTGCTGTTGTGTGGATCTCGGTTCCTGGTGCTTCCATTTTTTCTTTGAAGTTAAGTCTTTCCTTTCCCTTTTGTATTTTGTTTGGGTTATTTTGTGTGTTGCATTTCCCTGTCATTTGTATTAAGACCTGAGGGAGACTCCTGTTCGTCCTTCCTATTGGAGGAACAGGTTGTCTTCAGTCCTGTCATTAGTACCAGGGTCCTATAGGGTGAGTTACGAACACTAGGTATTCCTGTATATGAACTCACCTACCTCTGGGGTCTGTTCATACTGGTAGTTAGTCAGGCCTTTGATTAGGGTTTTACTAGGAGGTGTCCATCTCCTTTCCCTATATTCCAGGCCTTATTCCCTCACCCCTTTCCCTCCTATGTTCGGTGTGGTGTTTCCCTCCCACACCTAACGTGACAGCTCGGCTTTATCCAAATGGGTCCAGGTTTCCACTCCTATAAGACATAAACGGTCCAAAAAAAACCTCCCTGAAAAATAAAAATGAAGAAGCTGCGAGGAACTGAAGGCTCCTGTGTAAACATTGATTTTATTCCCTCCTGTAATGTGCGCTGAATGACAATGGCGTTACATGACGTGAAATTGCGCTCCTCATGGCTCTGCTTTTCCCATCAGCTTTTTGTGGACACTTAAAGGGATGGAGAAGGAGGGGGCGAAATTTTTTTCCTTAATGCATGTGGTGGAAGAAAATAAAATGTGCATTTGGACGATCACTGCGCACCTTCCACCCGGCTCGCCTCCTTTCTTCTCCTCTGCCATCATCAGCGCGGCAGCAGCAGCGGTACATCCCCCCCCCCCTTCTGATTCCTTTCTCGTGTCTTCTCCGTAGCTGTTCTCCATTTCTGAGCAGCCTTGCTGCTTAGAATGAGTTTTGCAGCGCCTCTGGAGTCTGCATTCAGCTGCCATGGAAACCGGAGTGAGAAGGCCTGCAGGAAAAAAAAAAAAAGTTTTATTTTGGGGAGGGCGAGGAGGACGTGGCCCCCCTGCTGCGAGGCAGCTGACTTATTTATTTATTTGCTCCACCAGTTGAGACAATTTTCCGTGCCGTTGTCACCAATATTCCTGTTTCACATCGCCCCCCCTGCTCTTATCTTGCGCTCATAATTTTTTTTTTTTTGTCAAATCAATCACGTTCTCTGCAGATACAAAGTGACCGTGCGTGGCGGCGGCGGTTCTTTAGTCGTCAAATTCTCCCTACAAGGCAGATGCAGTGGCAGAATAAAATATTTTCTTGTTTATACTGTATGTGCGACTATATTCCTGACCTCAGAGCTTGCATTCCAATAGAAGAAGGCCAATGTTTCACTCTATTTGCTTAGGGGAAACTGTCAACAAGCTGCCGCTGACTGCTCTTCTGCTCTTCTTAGTATGAGCTTCTAGGAAATATTTTGGGTGAACAATAGTGTCCTATGAATGGGTTGTGGATATGGCTCATTAGCACATGAGGGTGCGGACACATGGGGCAGAATTTCCGCAGCGGAAAATGTATCTCAGATTTCGTTGCAGATTTACCGCAGATTTCACTCAGGGTGAAAACCGCAGTGGAAATCTGCAGCATCTCAATTTATGTTGCAGTTTTTCGGGGAGGGTTTGCAGCGCACGGATGAGATTTCTTAAACTGTCATCCACTTTGCTGGTACTGTAAGGCCTCTTTCACACTTGCGTTCTGAGGATCCGGCATGCACTTCCGGCCCGCCGGATCCATCAGAACGCAAGTCGCCTGAAAGCATTTGAAGACTGATCAGGATCCTGATCAGTCTTCGAAATGCTTTAAGGTTACCATGGCAGCCAGGACGCTACTGAAGTCCTGGCTGCCATGGTAAGCACTCCGCAGCAGTGCACTTACCTGCGCTGCAGACGCCGGGCGCTCCTCCATGACGTCACAGGTCCCTGCGGCGCATAGATCAATGTGCCGCCCAGACCTGTGGCGCCATGACCGGGGGCCGCAGCGCAGGTAAGTACACTGCTGCGGAGTACTTACCATGGCAGCCAGGACTTCAGTAGCGTCCTAGCGGCCATGGTAACCGATCGGAGCCCCAACTTACACTGGGGCCCCGATCGGAACTGCTGCTGCGCATGCGCAGAGCTAAACGTCGGATCCGGCGACGCGCTGAAATGACGTTTAGGTTAATTCTGAATCCGGATTAATGCACTTCAATGGGCATTAATTCCGGATCCAGCGTTACGGCATGTCTTCCGGATTTTTGGATGGAGACAAATCTGCAGCATGCTGCGGTTTTGCCAACGTCCAAAAAACGTTCACATACTGAACGGAAGATATCCTGATGCATCCTGAACGGATTTCTCTCCATTCAGAATGCATTGGGATAATCCTGATCAGTATCTTTACGGCATAGAGAAAGGAAAAACGCAAGTGTGAAAGCACCCTACAGCTAAATGCACACGATCAGGATTACGTGCAGATTTTCCACGCGGATTTGTGTATGTGTATTCTATAAGAATTTGAAATTCTCATGCACACAATGCAGATTCTTTCAGTGCGGATTTTGAACTATGGCGGGGATTTTAAAATATGCAGCATGTCAATTTATTTTATTTTTCCTGACCGGATTTTCTTCATTTACTTCAAGGGGAGATTAAAATCCGCACCAAATCCGCATGAATTGATGCGCATTGACCGCACAGATTTCCCTGCGAACACCTGTGGATTCCAGTGTGGATTGTCCGCACATAAATCCTGAACGTGTGCATTTACCCTAAAACGCTTTTGATTTGCCACATGCAAATCCGTGGCTGGAAATCTGCCGTGTATCCGACATTCTCTTAGGTTCCCTTGTTTTAATGTCTTTATGCCGTATTTGCTCTTTGTACTTATTTCCCATTTATTTTTACCTTTTTGCAACAGTCAAACAGTCAATAATCTGCTGGTACCAGATCTAATACTTTTAGTATGTGTTTCTATTAAATAGTTTGGGTGCATAATCATGTCTCATGACTCATTAGCACCTTGACGGTGCCTTAAAGGGGTTATCTGGGAAAATGATATTGATGACCTATGCTCAGCATAAGTCCTTAATATCAGATTGGCGGAGGACCCCGCCGATCACCTGTTGTGCTGGCTGTTTCGTAAGCGCCACGGCCTTTTCCAAGACTAGTGACATCACCGTACATCAGTCACGTGGTCTAGTTGCAACTCAGCCCGTTTCCAGTCAATGGGGCTGACCTGCAATACCTCGTCCAGTGCTCAGTAAGCTGCCAGGGGGCACCAGAGCATCGGTGAGTGCCACCCGAAACCCGGACCCCTACCGATCTGATGAGGATAAGTCATCATTGTCATTTCTCAATAACCCCTTTAATGTCTTTGTGCTGATTTCTTTCTATCTTTACCTATTTTTCTCTTTGTTTTCACTCCTTTTGCTAAGGGGAAACCATCAACAAGCTGCTGTGGACAGAGCTGGTATTGCTACTATGTGTTTCTATTAAATATTCTGTGTGCCTAATGGTGTCCCATGAACAGGGGTGCACGTAGCCTTTTTGCTGCCTGTGACGAAAACTGAAACGGCGCTCTCCCCCCCTCATGCCAAATTCATAACCTAACCCCTTTGCCACAATGAAAGCGCTCATTGCCCATGGCCGTTCCGCTGCCCCCCTCTTGCCCTTACCTGGTGCTGCCTGAGGCGATCGCCTCACCTGGCCTCATTGATGGTGCACCTCTGCCTATGAATGGGTCATGGATCAGGCTCATTATAAGGCCTCTTGCACGCGAACGTGTGCTGGCCGTGCCCGTGCTGCGCACTGCAAATTGCACGGTCACCGACCGCGGGCCAGCCTCATGCGGATCGGGGAACCCATTCACTTGAATGGGGTCCGCGATCCATCCATTCCACAAAAAGATAGGACAAGTTCTATCTTTTTGCTGAACGGAAGCATGGAACCCCACAGAAGCCCTCCGTAGTGCTTCTGTTCCGCACCGCATCTCCGGATTTTCAGACCCATTCAAGTCAATGGGTCCGCATTCGTGATGCGGAATGCACAAGGCCGGTGCCCCGTGTATTGCAGACCTGCCGTATACGGCCACGGAGGACAAGGGTATCAGATTAGCTGCTGAAATTTATATGACTGGAACTCAGTTCCATTCATCTCAATGTGGGCAGTTTGGAGGCGAGCACATGGATTATTGCCAACCCCGTACAGATGACAATGGAGGGGGTCGGGGGGATTTGTGGGACACATCTGCTGTGTGTGTGTACATACCCTAATACCCCCCTGCAGTGTAAATCATGAGCACAGCGATACCCAAGCGCATGTGTTAGGTGTTAGACTTTGGATAATCATGTTTTAATGGACTCATCTATAACAAATAATTATACCGTTATAATTACCATCAGTGCAATGCATTCAGTATATATAACCGATCAGGTTACCTGATGACAAGGCTTTCTGTGGATTTTTGCCAACTAATAAATATTATTGTGAAGTATTATTAGTTAGTAATAATAATAATAATAAAAAATATTAAAAATAATAGTAATAAATAGAAACATAGAAACAAAGAATGTGTCGGCAGATAAGAACCATTTGGCCCATCTAGTCTGCCCAATATGCTGAATACTATGGATAGCCCCAGGCCCTATCTTATATGAAGGATGGCCTTATGCCTATCCCATGCATGCTTAAACTCCTTCACTGTATTTGCAGCTACCACTTCTGCAGGAAGGCTATTCCATGCGTCCACTACTATCTCAGTAAAGTAATTCTTCCTGATATTACTTTTAAACCTTTGCCCCTCTAATTTAAAACTATGTCCTCTTGTAGCAGTTTGTCTTCTTTTAAATATTCTCTCCTCTTTTACCGTGTTGATTCCCTTTATGTATTTAAAAGTTTCTATCATATCCCCTCTGTCTCTTCTTGCTTCCAAGCTATACATGTTAAGGTCCTTTAACCTTTCCTGGTAAGTTTTGTCCTGCAATCCATGTACTAGTTTAGTAGCTCTTCTCTGAATATCCTTCTGCAGATATGGTCTCCAGTACTGCACACAATACTCCCAATGAGGTCTCCCTAGTGCTCTGTAGAGCGGCACGAGCACCTCCCTCTTATAAGTAAAATAAGTAAAAATAAATGGTTGTATATCTGTATTATACAGATGGTAATTACTACAGTTGGGGACTATAGAGGCAAAAGGTGGCTCTACACTACTACTGTTTTGGGGTGCAAAATGTACTAAAAATGTAATAATTCATAAAAAATGTTCAGGGAATCCTTCAGGGAAATGTATGGCTGTGGGGGCATCTGAAGTACTGGCACTGCCCAATCCCTTTAAAGTTCTTATTATTTAATTTCATGGGTTTACTATCAGATCCATCGAAGCCCAAACATCAGTGCAACACACACACACATATCTATATATACATTATATTCTGCATAATATATACTACAACATCCACAAACTAAACCTAAGTTGGAAATCTACTCATTGAGCATGCTCACTACATTCTGATATGAAACTGCTGTGAGCATGCTCTGTACAGTAGTCACTATGCAGGTAGGGGGAGGAGTAAGTGTTGAGTAAATCAGGACTTTCAGCTGAATTTCAGCATAAATTGGATTCGCCACTAAGCCGAATTTCCTCATGCTTCGCGGTAGTGAATTGATTTAACCCAAAATAGTGTAATAAAACCAAGAAAAAACATACTTGCCTCCTCCATTTGCTCGCGAGGGGTCGGCCGCCACCATCTTGCTCGAAGATCTTGCACGAAATCCCGTGCACGGCGAGGTATGACCTCACCACTCCGGCTGGCGTGATGACGTCATCTCGAGCCGCACAAGATTTCGTGCCAAATCTTCAAGCAAGGTGGCGGCGGCCGACCTGTCGCAAGCGAATGGATCAGGTAATTATGTATTTTTTTTTGTTTTTTACACTATTTCAGGGTTCGCTGTGAATCAAATTTATCATGAAATTCAGATGAAAGTCCTGATTCGCTCAACACTACTCCTCCCCCTACTCGCATAGTGACTACTGTATGGATCAGGTAAGTATGATTTTTGTTGTTTTTTGTTGTTTTATTTGACACTCTGTTATTTATATCAGATGTCGCGATCAGCGATGAACGCTGCCTCTGAGGGGTACAATCGCCGCTCCCTGTCATTGCACCCACGAAGCAGCCGAATCAAATTTTTGAATAATTCGCTGATCACTCGGGAGGAGGAGCTGAGCTATCTCTAAAATCCCATCGACAGACTATAGACCTGGGTAGGAAACCTCCGGCATTCCAGCTGTTGTGAAACTACAACTCCCAGCATGCATACTTGCTCTGCTCTTTTCAAAACTCACATAGAAATGAATGGAGCATGCCGGGAATTGTAGTTGCCCAACTGCTGGACTGCCGAAGGTTGCTGGCCCCTGCTATAGACTATAAGCATTCTAAAGACTATTATGGCCTAGTAAAGTAGCTTTGAGGCGGAGTTCTACTTTAATTCTGCATCTGCAGGGCGATATTACACAAATTGTGGTTTCTATATGAACAGTCGATATCCCAACCCTAGTCAGTTAACCATTTGTTTCCCAGAGTGAGAGCTGTCGGTGGCGGCCTTGTTACACATCAGTTGCCTCGGCTTCTTCTCCCCCGATCAGCTGTGCTCCGGCGACATCGCTGGATCTGATTAAGGCCGCCAGTGTTTAGTCATGTGCCTGTCTTGTTGATACATGAAGCACAAATCTGTTTTTCATTCCCTGCGAGAGGCTGCAGCGCACACTTACTCACGTGCGCCCGTGCACAAATCTGCTGTCATAGCCGCTGCCCCAGCGAGTCAGGAGACCCGCCACCCCAGGTCACCGATTCTTGTCTCTCACTTTATTAGGCAGTTATTTATTATAGAGGTGGCAAAACTGAGTGACAACCAACAGAACTGCCATTATAGTCCCTGCAGAGGTTGTCAGCCAGTGGTTGTAGAATTTTGTATGGCAGATCTAGCCGGTTAGGGTGACGTTGAGTGAGTATCCCAACACACATGTATATGTCCAGCTCACCTGAGCAGCATTGCCATAGCCCCGGTGTCCCGCAACTTGAAGCTAGCCACTTGTAAATTCAGAAGGACAAAAGTGGTTCCAGCACCTGATTCTTTTGCAATAAAAACTTCCTTTATTTCGGCACTTGAGGGTACAGACACGTTCACATTACAAGCAAAAGTTAACGCGTTTCGGACTGTCTTGCCCTTAGTCGTAACGTGAGTATCCCTGCATAACAAGAGTCTGGTAAAGCCGGGTGATGACTTCTGGGGATGCTGGAATGGTGGCCAATTAAGGATCGAATTAATGGAGGGCTTTGGTGTAAAAAGTTGCAAATTTAGTGTTTTGCCCTTTTACACTTTACTCGTGGTGGGCGGGGATTAGCGGAAGGGCAGCGCTTCCTGCAGAATCTGGTGTAATTATAAGCAAATCTACACCAGCTCGTAACTGGCGTAGACTTCATTTTGTGGGGCACAAAAAGCCAACGATACGCCTCGTTATATCTGATCCGTATTACTGCAGAGCACTTCAGAAAAAGACCGCCATAGGATGATAATATTAAAATCAATACCTCAATATGTATTTAAAAACCTTTGTAGTACCGCTTGTGGCCAGCTGGTGGGGGCAGCATGCGCTCAGCTACGATCTCATAGTTTTGTGCACTACTCTAGGTCAGGATGCATCAAGACGTATATTTCCCACTTTTTTATCTCTGTAAGGCCTCATGCACACGAACGTATTTTCTTTCCGTGCCCGCTCCATTTTTTTGGTTTGCGGATCATATGCGGAACCATTCATTTCAATGGGTCCGCAAAAAAAGCGGAAGTTACTCCGTGTGCATTCCGTTTCCGTATGTCCGTTCCGCAAAATAATAGAACATGTCCTATTATTGTCCGAATTACGGACAAGGATAGGACTGTTCTATTAGGGGCCAGCTGTTCCGTTCCGCAAAATATGTAATGCACACGGACGTCATCCGTATTTTTGCGGATCCGTTGCAGAATGCATGCAGTCATGTGCAGTTTTTCCCCAGCAGAAGAAACAGGGGACCACAAGCTAAGATACCCTTAGTACTTTCTATAACTGACCCAGCCGTTTTGGTTAAATCTATACCAGTGCGAGGCGATAAGCTCTGTATTCATGGGGGCTCTAGTGGCAGATTCCCTATAAGTCACGGCCTCTAGGTGACCCTCGGCTCAGGTTTACTATTACAATGCTCCAAAATCCCTGCATAAAATGATTAATGCCAGCCACCACTAGGGGGAGCTGACTGCATACTGATTCTACATTGAACTCAATTATAATACTGTATACAGTAAGCTCCTGAGCTCCCTCTAGTGGTAGCTGCAGATAGGCAGAATTTTATCATTTATATTTATTATGCAGGGGATTTGGAGCTCTGTATCAGAAAAACTGATCATAAAATATTTTTTTTCACTGTGATCCAATAAAGTTTTGTCGCAGCTGCGTCTCATGCGATGTCTGTCAAAAGTACACGTTACTCCATGTAAATCCATCAGGCGGTATACAGTACGAATTAAAGTAACTCGTTTAACGAAAAGTGGTACTGCCCTTTAAATTAACCCTTCGTGACACTCAATGCTAATGTCCGGCTGCCCTCTTTCCCTTATGCGGCACGCCGGTGGTCAGGTTGGCACCGCTGACTTCTCCCTGACCTCCGGATTAACTCTGCGAGGATGAGGCGCACAAAGCAGATCTGCTACAACATGACCTAGATTAGTACTTGTGAAACATGTCCTCTGGGACTGTCACTCACACCACAGCTCAGAGAAAACAAATGAATTTGCCATCAAGTCCTTTTCATATGTAAATGTTACGCCTGCGTCTCTGCCTTGTGTCCGAGGCATCTCGCCGGATTTTTGGTGGGGAGGGGTGTTGGAATTAAGGGGTGGGGGGGTGGGGGACCGGATCTTGTTATTTGTGATTTCAGCTATGTGTTGAGCCGTCCTTATACCAACTATGAAAATCAAAACCTTTCAGACGTCTCCAGTGTAAACCAATTAGGTTGCAATGTGTAATGGAGTCCATGATCCCGCGCTGATGCGTTTCAGTAAGTGTGAATCAGTCCCTATGGGGGATCAGCGCGCTGTATTGTCCTGCTCTGAATGGGCAATACATACAGCGAGCTCCCAGAAGTCATTGCTGCAGGAATAACGACCATGTGCGATGCCTCCCGCAGGACAGCAGTTCAGATAATAACAGCAGTTGTCTAATGTCATCTTAAAGGGAAACCTCCTAAAATTTGAACTCCAACTTGTGCGACTTTTTAAGCTTTGCTTCTCCCAGAAACTCCCTCAAGCCTTCCTGGTAATACCTAGTTTTATGCAAATTTACATAAGCCCCACCCCTTTTTGTTAAGGCTCTGGTGACCACATGGTGCCGTCGGGTAACAGAGAGAGAACAAGATGGCTGCCACTGCCCAGTGATGAAGCCTGGATAGCTTAGCATATCCCTTTAAGACTATGTTGACACATACTATTACCATGGCCTGAAATCACAGCTTATACTGTAAATCTGGAATGAATTGTGATGTAAAAAATATATATATTTTCTTCAGGTATAACTATCTGTGGGAAAGCTTGGTGCCACCAAATATGAATGCCATGACCTCTCCCATGGGGCTTTTTCCTGTTTATAAATGAAAATCTATCAAGCTGTACCATCATGCGCATATCACCATGTTTAATTATCTAGAGAGGCCTGGGAAAGCTGGGTGATAACCACTTTAGTAGCTGTAAAAATCTGATTACTAATTCCGCCTGATTACTAATACTGCTGCTGTGCCCTTCTCTAGAATCTGGACTGGAACCTTTCAACTTTGTGACAAACTGGTTGCTATGGAGACAATGTCTTACATATACAAACTTTGATATTGTTGCCAAACAGCACATCCATAGCAACCAGTCTGTCTCAGATTATTTTCAACTTCAAGGCCAAACTGGTATCTGAACTAAGGCCACACCACGCTTCTCCCACACTCCTAGAAGAGTTGGTTTTCCTCCTCCAGGTCATTGGCAGCAGTTTGTGTACTATCTTAGAGTGCAAGTAATCACAAATGCCAGTCCTTCCTTACTGAACCGAAAATGGTGTCATGGCCGCCCTAGGCAAGGGAGCACAGTAGCTGGAACTTTAGCTGTCACTTATACTTGGGCTATGTGACTGTTACTATTATGGGGCTTACTGTGGCTGGCATTGTTCAAGGGTATTAGATTGGGGGCATGACCCTATTTTAAGGGGCGGGGCATAAGTCTGAAATGGGGAGAATACCTCCACACAATATGAAATCAGACATGTATTGAGATACAATACAGCCTCATAGACTTCACTGAGCTGTAATACAGCCATGGCCTTTCTGCCATAGTAATCAGATTTTTGTCAAACAAAATAACAATAAAATAAACAAAATAATTTATTTGTGCTCAGTTTTGACCTGCATGAAGCAAGGGATCTAGAACTAGAAAAATCTGACTGAATAAAGCCATAGGAAACTAGAGGTATACAGAGATACAGTACGGCTTCATAGACTTTACTGAGCTTTAATACAGCTGCCATAGTAATCAGATTTTTCTAAATAAAGAAAATAGTGAAATTATTTAT
Organism: Bufotes viridis; assembly: GCA_033119425.1. Taxonomy (NCBI): domain Eukaryota; kingdom Metazoa; phylum Chordata; class Amphibia; order Anura; family Bufonidae; genus Bufotes; species Bufotes viridis. The sequence continues at coordinate 22,912,322 of CM065591.1, forward strand.
TCATGCTAAGTTTTGATCTGCATTATATGGCTATGAAACAAGGGATCTAGAGAAATAAAACCATAAGAAATCAGAGGTGTACAGAGATAGTATGGCCTCATAGACTTCACTGAGCTGTAATACAGCTGAGTTCTTTCTGACTTAGTAATCAGATTTTTGTAAATAAAATAAATGAAATTATTTATTTGTGCTCAGTTGTGACCCTGCATTGTATGGCTGCGAAACAAGCGATCTAGACAACCCTGACAGAATAAAGCCATATGAAATTTGTGGTGTACAGAGATACAGAATGGCCCCAACGACTTCACTGGAGCTGTAATATAACTGAGGCCTTTCTGCAGTAGTAACTGATTTTTTGTAAATAAAGAAAAAAAATTAAAATTATTTATTTGTGCTCAATTTTGACCTGCATTATATTACTACGAATCAAGGGATCTAGAGAAATGTGACCTAATAGGGCCATAAGAAATCAGAGGTGTGCAGAAATACAAGCCTCATAAACATCACTGAGTTCTTTCTGCAGTATTAATCAGATAAATGAAATTATTTATTTGTGCTTACTTTTGACCCTGCATTATATGGGTGTGAAACAAGGCATCTAGACAACCCTGACATAATAAAGCCTTATGAAATCAGACATGTATGGAGATACAGTAGATATGGAGATAACAAGGCCTTTCTGCCATAGTAATCAGATTTTTGTTTAAAAAAAAAAACGGTATTTATTTGTGCTCATATTTTTTTTATTTGTGGATTATATGGTTGTAAAACAAGGGATCTAGACAACCCTGACAGAGTAAAGCCATATGAAATCAGAGGTGTACAGAGATACATTACGGCCTCATAGACATCACTGAGCTGTAATACAGCCAGGGGCGGATTGGCCATAGACCTTACAGGGAAATTTCACGGTGGGCTGACGCCCAGGGCGCCACTTGGGCCCTCCTCACAGCCGGCCAGTGGATGTATTTTGTGCTGCTGGCAGTATTTTGTGATGGACTGTGGTATTTGGCTCTGTTGGGGCGGTATAATGTGCTACAATATGGTATTGCTGGCCCTGCCTTCCATCAATTAGGACCTGATTACAAAATGGGGCCACTCTTAGTATTTTAGTATTTTATTCCAGTGCCACCACTGATGCCTGTCTGCCATAATAATAATAATAATTTTTTTATATAGCGGCACCATATTACGCAGCACTTTATAGTTCAGAGGGTTCATGTACAAAGCAAAAGACTTGACAAATGCCGTAGTAATCAGATTTTTTAAAAGAAAAACAAAACAAATGAAATTACTTATTTGTGCTCAGTTTTGACTCTTGCTTACACGGCTGTGAAATAAGGAATGTGGACAAGCAAAGGATTTTTCAATTTCCATCGAGGAGAAAGAAATCTGGGAGGCGCGTCCAGACGGTCCTGCTGCCCCCGCGGCCTCCATTCTTGCGTCTTCCCTTTCACGCTCTCCTCTGCCGCTGACTCTCCATGTAATAGCTTGTTTGATCTCTGCTCTTGGAGCCAGTTAGACAGATTACAGCCAAACCAGGTTAAACTTGTCAGTCTCAGCAGGACGGCTGAACCTTAAGAGGCGCTTGAATGGCGCGCGCCGCTGCTCGTGAAACAGACCCTGGGAATGAAAAGCCATCTGCAGCTTGTGTGACAAAGGGACTCTCAGAGCACGATCCAAAGCAAACAGCTCAGCACGGCTGACTCCGGCCACTGTTCCTGCTGCTGCCACTACATCTTGGCTCAATGTGCCACTTCATAAGCGAGGCATTTAGCCGGTCGAGGGCAGCCAGCGACTGATATAAGAGAGCGGCGGTGGAGATTCAGTATTGAGACCAGACGAAAGGAGTGAGGGGGGGCAGGAAGGGAAATAGGCGATGGGGAAGGGGGCATGTTCGACTGTGGCATTTAACCCACGATGAAGCTACGGGGATTACTTCTCTCTCTCTATGTGGAAAATGTGATCTACGTATCGGAAGCAGCCAGATTAAATCCAGACAAATCTCTTGGCACCGAGCCGGCAGCACACATCTCGCTGCCCACACTTGTAGACATTATATTTATTACCATAGTAAAATTCCTATAATCTGGCATGGACGGGCGCTGATAGCTGCCGGATTATTAGATCACATAAAAATAGATATTATAATGATGATTACAACTCAATGGTCAGGGTTTGTAGATTACTGGATGCCAGATTAAAGGATTATTATTACTATTATCCAGTAATTATTATTCAGTGACTTATTTCTTAGAGCTAGCCAGGGCCGACGGTGCTCAGGACCCCCATTTACTAGGCAGCCACAGAGAACGGTGTATGCTAGCATTATTTGGGAATTGCAGTATTACATGAGCACAATATGGCAGTATTATGTAGACTCTTCAAGTGGATATTATTAGGATGCTCAGTGTTATTCAGGGACTGTTTGGCTGTATCATGTTAGCTGTGTATGGCAGTATTGGCGTGGTACTATATGGTGGTATTATTTTAAATGAAGTTAAGAGTGGCTAAAAATGCAAAGCTTGGAGCACCAGGGACCCATTTTCTAGGCAGCCCCGGAGAACGGGAACCAATCAGTATTATGGAGCGGTGTATGGTAGCATTATTTGGGAATTGCAGTATTTCTTGAGCACTATATGGCAGTATTATGTAGACTCTTTAAGGAGATATTGTTAGGATGCTACGTATTATTTAGGCACTGTTCGGTGGTATCATGTTAGCTGTGTATGGCAGTATTGGCTTGGTACCATATGGCAGTATTATTTTAAATGAAATCATGAAAAAGTGTCTGAAAATACAAAGCTTTCTAGTTTATATAACGGGAACCAATCAGTATTATTTAGTATGGTTGCATTATTATATGTGAAAACTATATAGCAGTATTATGTAGCGTCTTCAAGTAGATATTATTAGGATGCTACATATTATTTGGGCACTGTTCGGTGGTATCACTGTGTATGGCAGTATTGGCTTGGTACTATATGGCGGTATTATTTTAAATGAAATTATGAAAAGTGTCTGAAAATGCAAAGCTTGGAGCACCAGGAACTCATTTCCTTAAAATCAGCCGTGACACTGACCAAGATCATTTCTAAGATTGAATGGCCGAGCTTATAATACATTGACGTGCCTGGTCTAGTACAGTGTAAGGGGGGGATGTGAGCAGAGGGACCCCTGTATGATGCCCACGTCATATTTAAAGGAGATGTCAGTTTACTGCGTTATTTGCTCCTCTCTAAGCCATTCTGTTGTCGGAGGAGGAGGAAGACTGTGCGGTATAAAGGAGGGGGCAGACCGGATGGTATAAAGGAGGGGGCAGACCGTACGGTATAAAGGAGGGAGCAGACCGTACGGTATAAAGGAGGGGGCAGACCGTGCGGTATAAAGGAGGGGTCAGACCGTACGGTATAAAGGAGGGGGCAGACCGTACGGTATAAAGGAGGGAGCAGACCGTATGGTATAAAGGATGGGGCAGACCGTGCGGTATAAAGGAGGGGGCAGACCGTACGGTATAAAGAAGGGGTCAGACCGTACGGTATAAAGGAGGGGGCAGACCGTACGGTATAAAGGAGGGGCAGACCGTGCGGTATAAAGGAGGGGCAGACCGTGCGGTATAAAGGAGGGAGCAGACCGTACGGTATAAAGGAGGGAGCAGACCGTGCGGTATAAAGGAGGGGCAGACTGTACGGTATAAAGGAGGGGCAGACCGTACGGTATAAAGGAGGGGCAGACCGTACGGTATAAAGGAGGGGGCAGACCGTACGGTATAAAGGAGGGGGCAGACCGTACGGTATAAAGGAGGGGGCAGACCGTACGGTATAAAGGAGGGGGCAGACTGTACGGTATAAAGGAGGGGGCAGACCGTACGGTATAAAGGAGGGGGCAGACCGTACGGTATAAAGCAGGAGGCAGACTGTACGGTGTAATATTTTGGTCACATGTTTAGTGGAATGTGACCGCGGTCATGCTGTGACCGCACTTGTTCCTGGTCATCATGTCCCCTCATATGGGCACAGTATACCGCCGCTGCTGTCACACACACATATGTTGCATGCTGGGAGGATTTGATGCGGTTCATCTATATCTGTAAGACGACCTTGTGTCCATACGTTTTTACTCATGTCATGAAGATCAGCTTTCGCGGCCCACCGGAGCTTCTGCCGGCCTCTGCCAGCTGTTCACTCGCAGTTGATGGTTTCTCCAACACCTGTCGAAGGAGTGAGAAGATAAGACTTAGGGCCTCAACGCCAGCTTAGGGGCTTCACTGTCCTACTTGACTTTTAGTTATTGAACTGATGTTTTGTCTTTTAGCATTTTAGATTTTGAATTTTTTTCCCATTTTCGACTTTTTTTATGCTGCTTTTTACCTTAACACAGTGCAGATTTTTTTTTTCGTGGATTTTGAAAAGACAAGCTCATGGTGGTACGTCCAAGCAGTAGGACTTAGGGCTCATGCACACGAACTTGTGCTGACCAGGCCCGTGCTGCGGACAGCAAATTGCACTCTGCAATGCACAGGCACTGACCGTAGGGTCGCCGTATGCGGAGGCAGGACCCATTTACTTGAATGGGGTCCGTGATCCGCATCCGATGGTGCATGCACTACTTTTTTGCGGTGCAGAGGCATGGACAGAAACCCCACGGAGCGCTCCGTTTCGCACCGCACCTTCCGGATTGTGAACCCATTCAAATGAAGGGATCCGCATACGTGATGCGGTGCACAAACGGCCGGTGCCCATATATTGCGGATGCTCTCAATATGCAGGTGGAGAAGAGGCATAACCTGAAGCCCCTGGCCCGCACTATAACAGCCCCCCTACTACCATTTATAATTCTAGCGTCTTTGGTGCACCACTGAAAAGGGCGGTAGAAGGGGACGCTCCCTAGTGTAATACCTTTTCTGAAGATCTCAAGGTATGAAGGTAAATATACCTCACCCAATGATGTACATGCTAGGCACAACACCAGAGGAATGAGGAGTTACTCCTGGGAGGATTGCCATGCTGCTGCACTCCAGAAGGACTCCAGAAGGAACATGTGGAAAGGGATGCATTCATTACAGCTACGCGTTTCGGTGGTGAACTAGGCACCAAGGTCTGGATGTGACTGCTACCTCTACATCACCTATAGCTACACCCCTGCAGTGAAAAGTGGACATAAAAATAAAGAGGCACATTTATTAAGACTAGCGTTTTAGATGCCGGTCTTAATAAGGTCCTGTGCTGGCGGTGGATCGCTGAAGTTATGTAAAGGCGTAGGCGGATAGGATGCGGACCCCTTCATTTCAATGGGTCCGCAAGAAATGCGGACAGCACACCGTGTGCTATCCACATCAGTATGTCCGTTCCGTAGCCCTGCCCAAAAAATAGAACATGTCCTATTCTTGTCCATTTTAGGCATTGTTACAATGGATCCGCAAAAAAAAACGGATGTCATCCATTTTTGTATGCGGATCCGCAATTTGCGGACCGCAAAACACATACGGTTGTGTGCATGTAGCCTAAGAGACAGAAAAAAGGAAGAATGACTGTAGAATCTGACTTTATAATAGTCTGTAATCATGGAAACACATAGATCTGCATAGAAGCTGCAAACACAAAACGATAGGTAATTTGTAAAATGAAGATTATTAGTAAAGTTTCAATTTTGATGCATTAAAGCAAATAGTTGCAAAGGCGACATGGAATGTCAACGTAATGTTATTTAAAAAAAAACAAATGCACAAAACGCGTCAGACTTCATTTCTAACTTGAGGATCAAACAGCACAATCTGTAGTACGCAAGGGCCACTGCCAGACTCTTACCGCCCGCCGTTACGACACCCTTGCCTACAGTTTTGGTAAAACGCGTCAGCCTGGCATTAACTAAGGTGACATTTCGGGGTCATGTAATTAGCTTTGGATCCTCCTGGTCAGACAGGTTACCCTTTCTTATAATTGATAGTGTGTCAGGGAGACTAGCGAGGGATTTAAAGTGACAAGCATCTCTTTTTGGCTCCTTCGCCCGCTTTCTGCGCAAGCGCTCCCAATTTCTCAGGGCGATTTCTGCCGGTTGGCGTCTTTTATAACGCTATTAACCTCTGGCATCCTTCCATTGAACTGTTGAGACTGGAGATAAAGTCGCGGTAATCGTACGGAGACCCGACTCCCAGCGCGGGAGGATTTGCGAGCGGCTCCTTCAATGAGGACATTAAGACCGAAAGATCCATGTAAACACTTTGAACCGGTGAATGAGATTTTCCCGGCCGAAGCCGATCTCTATCTGTATTTCCCAGCAAAGACCGGAGGGATCAGCCAGAGCGAGTGGCGAAACCTCCCCGTGGAAAAAAAACAACCACTCCACGTATTTTTATTTTTTTATTTATTTCCAAAATAAGGAGAAGCCATCTTTATTCGTCGGTATAAATGAGATCGTTTAGCTTAATGAGTTCCCAGCTTAATTAGCAGTAATTATCCCAACATGGGAGTAATATCAGGGCAGGGATTGCGGAGTCCTATATTTAGATAGATCTCTAATTGTCGTTACAGTTTTGTAATTACTCCATGTTTACAAGCCTCAGCCTCAACAAGCGTTTGTTTTCCGTCTGATTAAACAGGGAGCCCGACAGCCTGGAGCAGGGCGTGATTTGTAACCTAAGAAGCGTGATTGCTTCCATATCCTCCTGGAGAGTGTTTGCACACAGTGGCAGGCGGTGCATCCGTACGCAGCGGTGAAAACCAGTAGTTACAGGCAGGCGAGAGTCATTACCCGAACGGTGTTGCCGGGCCCCGGGGTTGGTGTCAATTCATTTCACACTGAGCATTGCACACAACACTAAAAACACCATCACAATTAGCACCCTATTAACGAACGCCGCGCAGAAGCCGTAAACTGCATGCGAAGGCTGTGGCCTGGCTTGTCTGGAGGAGAGAAGGGAGTTAATATTAACCTGACGGCCTTAAAGGAGCATGAACTAGCAGGCCGTGAGTCCTCGTCTTACGTTCAGATGTAATATGGTCAGTTACATGGGTAAGAGACGGCCCGTGATAACTGCTAGCGGAAGGTATGACAGCACCCATAAGGGGTTTCATCCGTTTTTTACAGACACTGAGTTCCGCAAAAATCTGAGTAGTTATGCAGGGATATATCACTCTTCCCTATGTGTATTTATGAACCAGGGTGTTTAGGATGGACAGAATTGTAGGCGCCTCCTTGTACTGTGAAAGCAGGGGTGCACCTAGACTTTCAGGTGTCTGAGGAGAGAACGGAAATGACGCCCCTTCCTCCTCAATGCCAATTCATTAACCTAACCCCTTCCCTTCAGCCCATGGCCCTACCTGGTGCTTCCTGAGACGATCGCCTGACCGGGCCTCATTGGTCGTGCACCCCTGTGTGTAAGAATAGAGAATAAAAAAGATAAACACATGAAAATGATGTCACTATATACTATATATATCAAATGTGATAAAAGAATATCTTTATACATACTATAATACTGCTCTTATGTACAAGAATATAACTACTATAATACTGCTGTTATGTACAAGAATATAACTACTATAATACTGCTCTTATGTACAAGAATATAAATACTATAATACTGCCTGCTATGTACAAGAATATAACTACTATAATACTGCCCCCTATGTACAAGAATATAACTACTATAATACTGCCCCTATGTACAATAATATAACTACTATAATACTGCTCCTATGTACAAGAATATAACTATTATAATACTGCTCCTATGCACAAGAATATAACTACTATAATACTGCTCCTCTGTACAAGAATATAACTACTATAATACTGCTCCTATGTACAAGAATATAACTGCTATAGTACTGCCTCCTATGTACAAGAATATAACTACTATAATACTGACCCTATATACAAGAATATAACTACTATAATACTGCCTCCTATGTACAAGAATATAACTACTATTATAGTGTTCTTATGTACAAGAATATAACTACTATAATACTGCCTCCTATGTACAAGAATATAACTACTATAATAATGCTCCCATGTACAAGAATATAACTACTATAATACTGCTCCTATGTACAAGAATATAACTACTATAATACTGCTCCTATGTACAAGAATATAACTACTATAATACTGCTCCTATGTACAAGAATATAACTACTATAATACTGCCTCCTATGTACAAGAATATAACTGCTATAATACTTCTCCTATGTACAAGAATATAACTACTATAATACTGCTCCTATGTATAAGAATATAACTATTATAATACTGCCTCCTATGTACAAGAATATAACTACTATAATACTGCTCCTATATACAGGAATATGACTACTATATTACTGCTCCTATGTACAAGAATATAACTGCTATAGTACTGCCTCCTATATACAAGAATATAACTACTATAATACTGCTCCTATGTACAAGAATATAACTACTATTATACTGTTCCTCTGTACAAGAATATACCCTCTACAATACTGCTCCTATGTACAAGACTATAACTGCTATAGTACTGCCTCCTATGTACAAGAATATAACTACTATAATACTGCTCCTATGTACAAGAATATAACTACTATAATACTGCTCCTATGTACAAGAATATAACTACTATAATACTGCCTCCTATGTACAAGAATATAGCTACTATAATACTTCCACTATGTACAAGAATATAACTACTATAATACTGCCTCCTATGTACAAGAATATAACTAATATAATACTGCTCCTATATACAAGAATATGACTACTATATTACTGCTCCTATGTACAAGAATATAACTGCTATAGTACTACCTCCTATGTACAAGAATATAACTACTATAATACTGACCCTATATACAAGAATATAACTACTATAATACTGCCTCCTATGTACAAGAATATAACTACTATTATACTGTTCTTATGTACAAGAATATAACTACTATAATAATGCTCCCATGTACAAGAATATAACTACTATAATACTGCTCCTATGTACAAGAATATAACTACTATTATACTGTTCTTATGTACAAGAATATAACTACTATAATACTTCCCCTATGTACAAGAATATAACTACTATAATACTGCCTCCTATGTACAAGACTATAACTACTATAATACTGCTCCTATGTATAAGAATATAACTACTATAATACTGCTCCTATGTACAGGAATATAACTACTATAATACTGCTCCTATGTACTAGACTATAATTACTAAAATACTGCCTCCTATGTACAGGAATATAACTACTATAATACTTCTCCTATGTACAAGAATATAACTACTATAATACTGCCTCCTATGTACAGGAATATAACTACTATAACACTGCTCCTATGTACAATAATATAACTACTATAATACTGCCTCCTATGTACAAGAATATGACTACTATAATACTGCTCCTATGTACACGAATATAACTACTATAATACTCCTCCTATGTACAAGAATATAACTACTATAATACTGCTCCTATGTACAAGAATATCACTACTATAATACTGCTCCTATGTACAAGAATATAACTACTATAATACTGCTCCTATGTACAAGAATATAACTCATATAATACTGCCTGCTAGTGTGGAGATGATGTATTTGTTTTCACAGATGCCGTCACCGTTTCCTCGTGTTTCTACCTTATTTTCTGTCTTTGTTTGTTGTCCTTTCTTATCATCCATCTTTCTTTTTCCTTACTTTTTATAAGATTTTGAACTTATTTTTTTAGCTGCTCACTGGAGACCGATTTACAACGCGCTCGCAATGTGCTTCTTCTGGTGGCACAAAAATAATTGGCTGACCCCTGACAGGTGACATTTGCTGTAGAAAGAGAGCATCGTGTGCCGCGTGTTCCATTAGAACGCTGACATTTCTCTTTTTTATCTAAGAATTAAAAAAAAAAGAAACAAAACATCCCCGGCAATCCAAGGAGATGTTAATACCGTCCGCGAAGCTTCCTTATCCAAGGTGGCCGCAGAGGGCAGTCTACATTTCTTCCCGATTGTTTTCTTCTGTTGTAAGTGGCGGTGTAATAGGCCTTGAAAAAGAGGTCCGTTTTATTGTTGCCTTTGCTGTCGCTTTCAGTTTGGTTCCATTTTTAGGAGAGAACCATAGATTTCAGTAGATGCCCTGCAATGCCCTGTTTTGCCTGTAGAGGTGCTGCAGGAATAACAAGCACTTATTGGCAGGGGCGTAGCTAAAGGCTCATGGGCCCTGGTGCAAGAGTTCAGTCCTTCTCTCAGTGGCCATGGAAGCACATAGCATAAATCGAAACGCCCCCCCCCCCCATGCCGAATTCTTGACGTAACTCCAGCCAGAGGTGTAATACCAGTGTCTTCTTATGTGGCACAAGGGACTTTTGGCCCCCTCAGGCTCCTGGGCCCAGTAGCGACTGCTACTTCTGCACTCCCTATAGCTACGCCCCTGCTTAAAGGGGTTGTCCCGCAAAAAATATTCTCCATTTTTCACACCAGCGCCTGGATCTGAATACTTTTATAATTGCACATAATAATTTTATTCAATAACATGTATCTGTACAGCGCCACCTGCTGTTTGTTCTTTTCCTTATTCCTCTGTCCGTCTCACTGCGGTGGACGCACATGCTCAGTTCCATCCTTCGGCGGCCATCATGCTGATATACTGTTAGAAGCTGTGACGGTTATAGAAAGAGAGTTGCAATGGACAGGGCACACACCCTGAGCTATGCTAGGGAGAGAGAGGTGCGGCAGAAAGGCCACGCCCCCTAGCCGAGCAAATGGAGCAATGAATGGGGAGATCTCTGGATCCAATCTAGCTTTGTTATAAAGAGGCTGCCATGTACTATATGGTGTGTGATATTAATTTTTGCATTAATGATCGGAGAAAGTTGCAGCAACTGGACCTTCTGCGGAAAGCTGCGGGTTTCATGATGAGACTATTGTTTAGGGCCCCTCCTTCCTCCCGTAGGCACATGGGGGGCAGTGACAGCTCCATATAGATGAGATCAATATAGTGTGGCCCCTGTCTCCTGCCCTTTACTTGCGGCATAGATTAATAGCCCCCCTCCCATTTAGGGTCTCCATGCCCCCATAGCAGGTGCTCTGTGGGGCATTTCATGTCTGTTAAGTACTCCCATTTGGACTGGTAGGGTATTGTGGTTGGCACTCATTGATACCTGGGCTGTTACTCTTGGATACTGGCTGGCACCTGCAGGGCATGGACCTTGGAGTACTGGGGGCGCTGACTGTCTCTACTGAGGGGCCATTTCATATAAGGGCCATAGGGGCTGCTCTTCTATTGGGGGGCGCAGTTACTAATGTGCATGTATGGGACGAGGGTCTCCATACTATGCCTCATGGCAGGTCGGTATACAGCACGGCTGGATTACTTTACTGCGTTTTTTTTGTATTGTATTTAAAATATTTTTTATGGAGTTATTTTTTTTCCTTTTAAATTTTTTTATATTTTTTTTATTCTACTTTTGTCTTTCTGTGCCTGATCCCGATGGACACACTATGCCCTATATAAACACTGGAGAGTGTAGTCCTTGTGACCATGTCATCTGCCCGTCTGCCCCACCCAATTTTTTTTAAAAAATCTATAAATAAATAAAAAATGCCTTGAATTATTTTGCCTTTAAACCTCTTCATGATCAGAGCCGTCATTGAGTCTGTCGCGCGTTTTCGTGTCTTTAGTCCCGCGCTGTCATCTATGAAGCCTAAGATTTCCATGTTGTGCTGAGCGCTGGATCTGCATGAATTTACTATTAAACCGGTTATCTGTTTCTATGGCAACCACCGGCCCCGAAGATTTATTAACAAATTGCAGCAAGAAATGCTTCTTATCTCCAAAGAAATGACAGCGTGGTAGTCAACCCGAAGCCAGAAGAAGCCACGAGGTGGACGCTGTGGAGATCAGAGACGCTCAATATAACAGCTCTATGCTAAAAGCGAATAAAAAACATTAAAAAAATCATAAAAACACTACTAGAATAACAAACAGCAGCCTCTCAGAAGACGGGGTGAAGCCCGCACCATCAGCAGATACCTGGCACCGTGCTAAAGCTGCAAGGATCGGAGATAAATCCAATCATTGTCATTTGACCCTTTAAATGCTGCAGTCAATAGTGACTGCAGCATCTAAAGGGTTCGACAGAGGGCATGTCTCCCTGATCTTCGTGCTTGCAGTAAAGTCACAGGGTGCCGATGGGTTGTCATGTCAGCACAAACCTAAAGAGAGCACCCCGACTCCCGGCTGACAGGCATAATACACTGCAATACCGTAGAACTGCAGAGTATTGTATCAGGAAGTTGCACGGTCTATCCCCCCACGAGGATGAAAAAGATATGTAAAAAATGAAAATACTGATGAGAAATTATGAAGCGTGAAAAAGGGGCAAATTGTCACGCCGCAGCTTTTGCACAAGCACTTTCTGTGACTTTACGCCACTTTTACAGTTTTTGAAATGTAGGTGGGTAAGTGGTGCGGTTAGCTAGGCAAGTGCGTACGTGACAGATTTCAGAAATTTGCTTTTCTAAAAAAAAAGTTGCATAAAAATGTTGCATTTTCACTTCAGTAGAGGAGAGGCATTAAAATGGGAGGAAGAAGCGCAGGATTTCTGAAACAACGAGCAATGTTGGGTAAATTTGTCACAAATTATAGCAACACAGACTGAAGCAAAAGTGACTTCAGATATTCCACTCATGATAAATCTCCCCCCAAAATGTTTAAAAATTATAACAATTAAACACATAAGGATTTAGAGATAGATAGATAGATAGATAGATAGATAGATATGAGATAGATAGATAGATAGATAGATAGATAGATAGATAGATAGATATTAGATAGGAGATAGATAGATAGATAGATAGATAGATAGATAGATATGAGATAGATAGATAGATAGATATTAGATAGAGATAGATAGATAGATAGATAGATAGATAGATAGATAGATAGATAGATAGATATGAGATAGATAGATAGATAGATAGATAGATAGATAGATAGATAGATAGATAGATAGATATGAGATAGATAGATAGATAGATAGATAGATATGAGATAGATAGATAGATATGAGATAGATAGATAGATAGATATGAGATAGATAGATAGATAGATAGATAGATAGATAGATAGATAGATAGGAAATAGATAGATAGATATGAGATAGAGGGAGAGCAGACTGTGCCAGCAGTGTGACCAGGAGGCCGTGGAGGATGAGGCTCACGTCCTGCTGCGGTGCCCCAAATACTCAGCAGTGAGGGACTCTCACTTCAGGAGACTGTCTGATCTCTGCACAGACTTCAGGAAGAGAGACTCTCAATACTGCTGGGGGAGGAGGAGAACACAGCGGCCATAGCAGCACAATATATTACTGCCTGCGATAGACTGAGAGGAGCCCGATATACCATGGACTCCTATATCCCCACCCTGGATGTGTCCCCATCCCCCAACCCTACCCAATTATTTCCCACTTGCTTTGGAAATGCTAAAATGTATGTAGTCTTGCCAATAAAGCTGATTTGATTTGCTAGATAGATATGAGATAGATAGATAGATAGATAGATAGATAGATAGAAACATAGCTATGAGGTAGATAGAAATATATGAGATAGATAGATAGATAGATAGATAGATAGATAGATAGATATGAGATAAGATAGATAGATAGATATGAGATAGATAGATAGATAATAGATAGATAGATAGATATGAGATAGATAGATAGATATGAGATAGATAGATAGATATTAGATAGATAGATAGATAGATAGATAGGAGATAGATAGATATATAGATAGATAGATAGGTAGATAGAAACATAGCTATGAGGTAGATAGAAAGATATGAGATAGATAGATAGATAGATAGATATGAGATAGATAGATAGATAGATAGATATGAGATAGATAGATAGATATGAGATAGATAGATTGATAGATAGATAGATAGGAGGTAGATAGAAAGATATGAGATAGATAGATAGATAATAGATAGATAGATATGAGATAGATAGATAGATATGAGATAGATAGATAGATAGATAGATATAAGATAGATAGATATGAGATAGATAAATACTGTAGATAGATAGATAGATATGAGATAGATAGATAGATATGAGATAGATAGATAGATATGAGATAGATAGATAGATATGAGATAGATAGATATGAGATAGATAGATAGATAGATAGATAGATAGATAGATAGATATGAGATAGATAGATAATAGATAGATAGATAGATAGATAGATATGAGATAGATAGATAGATAGATAGATATGAGATAGATAAATACTGTAGATAGCTATGAGAGAGAGAGATAAATAGATATTATTTGTATCAGTTTAGACTAATGGTCCCCAGCCAGGGGCTCCCTTTATGTATCGGCATTTGACATTGTGGCCGCCGCAGACCGATCCTGGATTCACCCCAGGGCAGCGCCAGTTCAGATGGTAGACTACTACACCGCTATATACCGTAATACTAGCGTTACATTTCACACTAAAATATTTATCAGCAAATGTTTGCAATTTTATGTTTTTGTCCACGTTTAAAGTTCGTCTCCTCTGTTTTTGATTTGCCTGTGGCTCCGGACCATCCCTGAAAGTTGAATGTGGCTCCCAACCAGTGTCGGACTGGGGTGCCTAGAACCCACCAGTAAGATTTATGTTGGGGGCCCACTGTAAAACTACAGGCATCACCTGCCCACACTACCCAGCTTTTTGTATAAACATTGGCAATGTATAGCGTCTCAGCCTTTTTATATGTCAGGCTAATGTGCCATGTGCAACTTCTGCAACGGTGGGGGACTACCGGCCCACCTGTCTCTGGGGCCCACCGGGGATTCACCTGTTCCTCTGTAAGCCAGTCCGAGCCTGCTCCCAACATACAAAAGGTTGAGGAGCTCCGGTCTAGACGATGCTCTGTGAGGAGAACCCCTCCACAGCAGCTCCAGGGCGCCCTCTGATAGTTTGTTACAATGTATCAGTCTGGAGTCCACAGGGCATTGTCCAGGGGAGACCAGGACTAGCTATGCCCAGGATTACTGCCTCTGAATGGAAGAAAGAGTGCTCCCATTCACTGACAGCAGGCAGAGGTGTAGAAAATGGTTAAAAAAAATGCAGTAAGTAAGTAAATCAGAAACATTTTACCCATTTACCCAGCTTTACCCATAAAGGGGGCTGCCGGTGTTTGGTGAGCCCCTGACCGGGGTGTGGAGGGCAGGCCGCAGACTTGCACTGGTTACACCATGGTTTTGGTTTCTGCTGCCCACGTCTGGAGTTTAGGTCAGGTTGGTTGTTTTAGGATTAGGTTACCAGCTGAGACAAGCCGGCTGCTGGAGGAATGCGGGGAGTTTATTGCAGGAATGTCCCAGGAGACACCAGAGGTAAGCAAATACTTGTTTTTGGCATTGCTGTGTAGTGGAGGGCCTGTGACATCACAAATCTTCTGGTCAAAGCTGGTCAGGAATGGTCTCATCTGGAGACCTGCTGGATTCTGGCCCTCACCTGAAGGCTCCTGCTCATAACAAGGCAAGGAGAGGATTCTTCTGGTATCTCAGAGGGTAATGTCTCAATGTACCCAAAACTGAAAATACCGATTGTTATATTTCTTAAACAATGTTGCAAAATTTCTATGGAAACATCAGTCCTCCCTCCAGTGTGCAGTCCCAGTAATTACTGCCATCACACTGGCCATGAGGGATGCAGCCCCGGGGGGAGCCTAATACCAGCCAAGCACCCTGGCACCCAACTTTCCCAGGATATCATTTGGAAATCTCTGAAGAGAACTCTAATTTCATCTCAAAGACGTGTGTAAAGCAGAGAGCATGTATTCAGCTTCCACGTAGTGTTCGCACCTGTAGTAACACATGCAGCTATTCCAGGCGCCTCCTGAGACCGGGGGATTGTCAGTAAAGATCCTTCTGTAGTCTGCTTTCTAGGACATCGGTACAGCCTGTGAGACTAGAGGATAGATGGATAGATAGATAGATAGATAGATAGATAGATAAATAGATAGATATGAATAGATAGATAGATATTAGATAGATAGATAGATGATAGATAGATAGATAGATAGATAGATAGATAGATATGAGATAGATAGATAGATAGATAGATAGATAGATAGATAGATAGATAGATGATAGATAGATAGATAGATAGATAGATAGATAGATAGATAGATAGATAGATAGATAATAGATAGATAGATAATAGATAGATAGATAGATAGATAGATAGATAGATATGAGATAGATAGATAGATAGATAGATAGATAGATAGATAGATAGATCGATAGATAGATAGATAGATAGATAGATAATGCAGATGATCTTCTGCTACTATCCCCAACTGAAAAAGGTCTCCAAGATAACCTGAAAATCCACGTTCAGTACCACAATTCTAAAATGTATTTAGTCCTGCCAATAAAGCTGATTTGATTAGATAGATAGATAGATAGATAGATAATCCATAGATAGTTAGATAGATAGATAGATAGATAATAGATAGATAGATAATCCATAGATAGATAGATAGATAGATAGATAATCCATAGACAGATAGATAGATAATCCATAGATAGATAGATAGATAATCCATAGATAGATAGTTAGATAGATAGATAGATAGATAGATAGATTGCCCATCAATCCAAAGAAAACCAACATCATGGTGTTCCAGAAAAGAAACCGTAAACCAGCCGGGCGTCCTCCCTTCCTGCTAAACAACCGTCCACTATCAGAAACCAACAGCGACACCTACCTGGGCCTAGAAATCAGTCAATCAGGGAGGTTTTAGAAAGCCATGGAAGCATTGAAAGACAAGGCGAGCAGAACCTTCTATGCCGTCAGAAGGCGTCTGTATCACCTGAAGGCACCAGTGGCCGACTGGCTCAAAATCCTTGACGCCTTCATCGTCCCAATCCTGTATGGCAGCAAAGTCTGGGGCCCAGACACC